>RBZT01000241.1:0-13414 GCA_003693705.1 Polymyxa betae
ACCTAAAGGTCAAGATCCTGGGGGAGGCCAAGCGGATTCTCGGATGGCAGGTCACACATGACCGCACTCATGGCCGCGTAACAGTCACACAACAGGCATATGTTGAGCGACTTCTAAACCACTTTAATATGGCAGATTCCAATCCTGTCAAGACTCCATCACTGAAGTCGCAGCAGTCCGAATCTCCGGAACAAACTGAAGATGTCTCGTTCCCATACAGAGAGGCCGTTGGCAGCCTCCTCTATATCAGCAATTCCACTAGGCCGGATATCGCTCAAGCAGTCCACGCAGCTGCAAGAAATGTTTCAAATCCAACTTCTCTCGACGTATGCAAGATTAAGCGGATATTACGTTATCTCCGCGGAACAACAAGTCGAGGCATTGTCTTCCGAGATTTCCGATCCAAATCCATATACTGTTACTGCGATTCGGATTTTGCGAGCGAGCTGGCCGACTCCAAATCAACATCCGGATGGGTTTTCTTTACGAACGGCCCGATCTGCTGGTCATCGAGACTTCAGAAAATCACAGCATTGTTCACCACTGAGGCTGAATGCAACGCCTTATATGAGGCCGCAAAGGAGGCCACGTGGCTTTCTAACTTGCTCCATGATATGTGCTTGAAGAATCCTCAACATGCAATCGACATCTATGAGGACAATTCCGGATGCATTGCTTTGGTGCAAGGCAGTCGTACACCAGCGCGCACCAAACATATCGCTCTTCGTGTCAATTACATCCGAGACATGACCAAAATCAACACTGTTCGAATCAAGAAATGCTCAACAAACAATATGATTGCGGACCCGCTCACGAAACCTTTAGGAACCGTAGATTTCATCAACAAATCTGCACTTTTACTTGGGGAATCGGATCCAGAGACCTTCCACGACGACAAGGGAGAGTGTGAAGATTCTGACCAAGACATGATCACGTGACGAACTGTCACGTTACATCATCGATCTCGTGCCGTCGATCAGGCCCTTGATCACGTGCCCTGCCCAGGCCCTTCGGGTACTGTCCTATATCAATACAGATCATTCCATTAATTCATAAGCTTGCGCGACTTCACTTTCTACCAAGCCAACACTAAGGTTGACATCGTTCTTCTATTTTCCAGTCCAATTTTACGAACTATTTCTCTGTCGATGTCAAATTTTTTTCGTCCAACACGGCCTTCAATCTATTGGAATACGAAACAGCCTAAACCCGTTCATACGACAGAATCTCGTGAACTTTGTCAAAAAGAGCAGAAAGCACGACATCGGGTAACGAAAACCGCCTTACATGAAAATCGAAGTCGAATTGCGACGATTTCCCCATACTGAATATCATTGGCAAATCATCATTCTGAGAGCGATCATCAACGGGATCATCGGACTCCGATAGCAAGACATGCGAATCGACGGAGATCTGGGCCGTACTGGCCCAGAGAAGGTGTTCGTCGCATGAGCAGTGACCAGAATGAGGACGACGATGGCGGAACTAATCCCCGTTGCCATCAAGGACGACAGCAATGGCAGAATCGGAGTTCCCGTCACGCAATCTCGGGGGTCCGTGCGTGCTGCGTGAGGTTTCGAACAAGTGCGCGGCCCGCTGCCATTCAGCATCTTGATGCCTTACTGAAGATTTAGGGTTCGGAGGCCGTTTTCGTTCGATCTCGTCGAACGCAATTTGCAAAACAGGAAAGAAAACGGAAAATTTCACTACACTGGCGCAGTTTTTGTATCGCATATTTGTGCGTGAGTACGCGCATATTTGAACCTCTGTACAACAAGAACCGAAAATTCGTGTCTTGTAAATCTCGTTCCGTGAATTCAGTTGCGTACGTTTTTCGCACATTTTGTGGATGCATCTTTTCGGGAATCAAAATCACCGCAACAAACTATGAATTTCCTCAGGTAAAGTGTCAATTAGGTCAGCTTTTATCGACAATCCAAGATAATGAATGATGGAATTCCGATCAAGCAGTACAGCCTGAAAAATAATCAAAGTCCGGTCTCAGTGGCTGATCCGAACATTATTGAGCGTCTCGAGCAGGGATCGGTTTGAAAACAGCACTCAAATCCGTACGCATTATTTCATTACAGCGAGATACTCGAGATCGAACGCCTCTCTCTTGATCGTTTGTTTTCGAAACGTTGTATTTGATTGCGGACATTACGTTACAGATTGGTTTCGAAAAAACGTCCATCAATAATAGTCAGCCTGTTTATTACATTCGAAACTGCAGGTTGGAGATCCCGTGGAGCCGCATTGCTGTGTAACAATACAGCGCCGAGACTTCCTTCAGTTCATTTGCGGCGGAGATTCCCTGACACCGGATATCATGCAGCGTACGCCCGCCGTGACATCTCCACTGGATTATGTTTCAGAGCCATTCGACTGGTGGATTAAATGCAATAAAACTGGAGAAGTTAATCGTGTTTTTTTTTCAAAAAAATAAAATATGTTCGAGCTGTAACAAATGCGGATAAAGTGAAAGTTAACGTGACATTTGTTACCATCATAGCTCTTGTAACGTACCAACGTCCCGGTCATGGGCTGTCTACGTTCCCGCATTCTGTCCACGGCATGCAGCAGCTGGAAAACCGCCACTTTGACAAAATCCTGAATGCTGACAGTTAGCTTACGATACCGTTGACTACGGACTTGATTATTCAGTGCAGGAAACGTAAATCAGACCTCAGCCATGAAAACAGTCTCCGAAACGGCAAATTAACGAAACAATTGTAACATAACACTAAAGGTCTTTCGAAACGTGAATTCAGAGCAACCAGAAACCGAAATATTGCGGAATCTTGTAACGAAAAATGGGCGCAGACAAAAGCGAATCCAGTACGACCTGGATCAGGAACCAGATGATGCAGTAGATCCATACGAAGAGAGCCCAATGCCCCGTGATGGGTTCGGATTCGCCGTAGAACCCCCAGAGCATGGAAAGGATCGTGGAGACGGATAGAGCGAAGACCGTGGAGCCCAGCAGCTGCCATCTACGGGCAGGGTAACGATCAGGGCGCGGAGAGACGGACGACAGCAGTGTGTGTTACGTTACCCGGGACGAGTCGTGAAGAAGAAATTCGGGCCGGTTCGGGCCGAGAAGATGGTCAGGAAGTCCGACAGACTGATTTTGACTGGAGGGCGGCCGCGGTTAGATGCGGAGCGGATCGTGATGCTGACGAACTTACGATACATGATGTTGATGATGAGACGGAAACTGGGATCGGCAAGCCCGAGCATAGCCACGAACGAGCCCGGTCTGTTATTGATATCAGAATAGTAAAACCTTCAAGCAAAGAATCGCATTGAAAACCATTGAGAAAAGTTTTTCAACAAAAATGAGAAAAGCAGCTCTCAGAAAACATCAAAACAAGTGGCAGAAAGTTTAATAACATTTTCAAATGAAAAAATCGCAGAAGTTTTGAAAAAAATCCGTCAAACGAAAACCCGCACAAACTTTAAACATTTTCGAATAGGAAAACCGCAGATTTTGTTTTAAATATTTTCAATTGAAAAACCGCAGCGTTTAAAAAAAGTTTCAAATGCAAAAACCGCAGAAATTTTGTATAAAAATTTTCAAATGAAAAAACCGCAGAATTTTGTATAAACATTTTTCAATTAAAAAAGCGCGTTTGAAGTTTGATTGAGCCGATAACGATACCGTTTGGCGTCCAAGGCGAGCCACAGCAGCAGTAGAGACGATACACAGGCCACGGACCCCAGCAATATGGACTGACCCCATAATCGCCCCATATTCCAGGTCTGCGGGAACTTGGGCACCGAGACCTTGTCATACGCGATACTAATCTGCCGAGCCGGATCAGTTGCGGCCTGTAGACCCCCCACCCGAACACGTTACAATCGACAAATCGTTCAGGACGGTGATGATGATCAGGGCCAGCACGGGCATGGACCAGAAGCGCGGATACGACGGGTCGTAGCCGATCGGACGCAGAATCAGCGTGGCGAGAAAGAAGAACACCAGCAGCTGTAACGTGGCGGCGATACGATACACCAAGAATGCGTGCATACGACGAAAAATTTGACGGGCGATCAATACAGCCTATAGAGACTGATATGAACAAACCCTAAACCCTAGATTGTTGAAATTCTTTTGAAAACGCTGTTTTTGTATGGAAAAAATCATTCACATTGGACAGTTTGTTGCCATTGAAAGTTGCGGCATTTCTGCAAAAAAAACGAAATGCAGAAAAGATGCGGAATGTTTCCGTTCGCGATTTACCGTGGCGATGGTGCTAAGCCCGGGTGCTGTCAAAACAATATCCGCTGCAGCCCGTGCGGCATCGGTAGCTCCGGATACGGCGATCCCGACACTGGCAATCTTCAATGCCGGAGCGTCGTTAACTCCGTCCCCGGTCATGCCGCAGATCACACCCGCCTGTTTCAGCGCCGATACGATCACGAATTTATGCTCCGGCAATGCCGACGAGAACCCGTCCTTCTGCCTAAGACACAGCATGATAGGAGCGGGGAAACCCTAAAACACTAACGCACATGATGAGTCCGGAGAAGTCGCGTCCCAGCGTGTCCGGGACTTCGACTTCGGCTCCGTGCAGCTCAATGGTCGGCAGCTGGCCCAGGTCGCAGGGCATGATATCGGCCATGCCCAATTGTAACGTCTGTAACGTGGCGTCAGCACTCGATTGTAACGTAGGGATTACGGGGCCGCACGCGGCACGTCTCGACTGCAATCAGCAGATGATCGCCTGTGATCATCTTCACTTCGATTCCGTAATCGTTCAACGTCGCGATCGTTGTCGCCGAATCGGGCCTGTACGACCCCCCATACAGGATTCAGAAAATGGCAGTACGAAGGTGGTTTGTGTAGCAAAACCAAAAACGACTGAGCAAACATGCGCAATAAATTGAAAGAAGAGTTTAGAAAAAATGTGCGCGACTGTGAGATGCAAGTCTGTAGAAAAAAAACATGCGCAGCAAATTCAACAAAAGCGTCAGGAAAACTTTGCGCGACTGTGCGATGCGAGTTTGTAGAAAACCAAACTAATTCTGAACAAAAGATGCGCAACAAATCGAAAAACAGAGTTCGGGGAAATGTGCGCGACTGTGATGCAATGTTTGTAGAAAAACCAAACGAATAAATCGACAAAACAAAGAGTTCAGGAGAAATGTGCGCAACTGTGTGATAAAACTTTGCAGAAAACGAAACGAATTCTGAACAAAACATGCGACACAAATTAGAAAAAGAGTTCAGGAACAATGTGCGAGACTGTGTAATGCAAATACCGTGGCGGATCTAAGAAGGCCAGCATGGCGATGAACTCATAATCGAGGTTGATATTGGATGATTTGGCCACGCCCAGACATCGGACACCACGATCAGCGAAATCGTAGATGTTCTGGACGACGGCGTCCTGAAGACGGGTCAGACCCGGAATCCGACGACCTCCGTGACGGGATCGTCACACGCACCTCGACTTGCGCCTTGTTCATGCATAAGTCCAGCACCGTATGAGGAGCGCCCTTGGCCACGCGGAATATTTCGCCTGAGCCGGATCGCCTCAATGAGAAAACCCAAAAGATGAAAACCGATGATTTAGAGCCAAAGTAAAAAAAGTTGCAAAAGTTTTGCGAATTTTCACATGAAAAGTGGCGTTGAGTGTGCAGAACAGCAAGTCGCTTGAAATGTAACATAGGCAGTACGGATCTGGTAACGAACGTTACCTGTGGTGAGATTGCGGACCGTCGACTCTGTCCGTTTCAAGCTGGCATCGAATGCCGTATGCTCCAAGGTCTCATATGTATAGCATCGATGCAGATCCACCTCCGACAAGATCTGAAACATAACAGGTCAGAGATCATCGGGCAACCTCTGCCATGTTACGTTACCATTTTATCGAGCGCGTCTTTGGGCGGATGTTGGAATTCGGACGCCAGCGCGGCATAGAGCAGGACCAGATCGCGATTCAGTCCGGACTTGTAGATCGGACATTCGTCCTGTACGACCATTCGATTCTGTGTTAATGTCCCTGTCTTATCGCTACATAAGATCGAGATCCCAGATAAGCGCTCTATGGCGGACAGATCCGATACGATCGCCTATCAAACACATTCAGAAACATGCGCTGCCAACAATGGCAAAATCGACAACGAAACCCTAAACCCTAGTTTAGACAGCAACCTTGACTAAGGCGGCTCCTGTCCAAATTTCCACCCTGAAACGTTAGGAATAACAGTTCGAGAATCTGTTCGAAATTCTAAAACCCTAAACCCTAACATAGAACCCACTTGATGTGATGATAACTGGCGACTACCAAGCGCCAAGGTGGCCGTGACGACCACTTCCATGGCCAGAGGGATCGAGGCGACGGTCAGTACGACCACATAGCTGCGCCGCGTGATTCAGGAATTCCGGAGTCCGATACGGGCCCGTGGGTCCAACCTACCCGATCGATTGCGACAGTGGCTCTCCCTCCAGCAATAGAAACGCCAACGTGGTTGCGCACAGAATCAGAGATAGCACGAGCAGGACGACAACGACCCGGATCAGGATGCGGCGTAACTCGCCCAGCTGCTCCGTGGCCATCTGGACAGCCTCACTTCAGAGCAACGAAACATTCCGGCAATAAAAAAAGTAAAAAAACACAATAAAATAAATAATAAAAGAATTAAAAAAATAAATAAATAAATAAAAACTTCGTAAAAAACAGCGCGATGTTTTTCCGTAGAAAAAAAGTTGTGCAAGTCCAAACTGGACAGGTCACGTGGTGTCCCGAAAAGGTAACGAAAGCCCGCACCGACCTGTAACATGGCCGTGGTCTTGCCGAAGAACGTCTTCATGCCCGTAGCGACGACCATAGCGCGGGCGTTACCACTGGACACTGTCGATCCCATCGATATCTGCGCACCGTACTGACAGTGGACTGGTAACGATTCCCCTGTTGGACATTCGCCGTCATTGACGTTACCAGGGCAAGCGGCCGAGACCCGTCACCTGTGATCATGGATTGATTGACCATGATGTTACCACTGGCCACGATACAGTCGGCGGGGATTGCGTTACCCTCACGTAACAGGACACAGTCTCCTGGGACCAGCTCCGCGGCATCCACCTCGGTCGTTCTAGCGTCACGGACCACATTCGCTACTGAACAACATTCCGAGATCAGAAATGTTATATCACTGTTGGCGAAACCCTAAACCCTGAAACCAGTTGCCTAGAAGCAAAACACACTGCCGCATGATCGCATCGTTCGTCTGTAACATAATGTAACGTAACACGTACTAATTCTCAGGTCATTTTTCAGCGCTGCGATCGCATCGCCAGCTCGGCTTTCCTCAACATAGGCGATGGTGCCATTGATCATTTGCAATCCGAAGAGGATCGCGGCGTCGAGCCACGACCGCAGGGCGAACTCGATGATGATGGCGATCCAGATCCCGATCGGCATCGGATGCGAGAATTGGGCCACGAACAGGGCCAGCTTGGAGCGGCGTTTCTCCACGATTTCGTTACGTCCGTGCTGGAGCAGCAGTCGCTCCGCCTGCTTCTTTGACAGGCCGCGATCCGAGATCGGCTATATTATGTTACCAAAACATCAATCACAAACAAGGGCAAGCGGTAACATCAACTGTAACATAAGCGTAACATAAGGTGAAACGTGGGAAGAACAATTGTATCACAGGCCATTCAGTCACCAAAACATCAATCAACAAACAACTGCAAGCGGTAACATAAACTATAACATAAGCGTAACATCAGATGTAACGTGGGCGGAAGAATTGTATCACACGCCACTCAGTCATCAAAAACATTAATCAACAAACAACTGCACACGGTAACATCAACTGTAACATAAGCGTAACATAACGTGTAACGTGGGCGGAGTGATTGTATCATGAAGGCTATTGGAAACGTGGCGATGATTGCGATTACCAGTGGGATCTTATCATGGGACGGGAGACGGTTCTTATCGGGCCGCGCCGAGTGAAACGTTTTCTGCAGATCCTCGAGCGGGAACGAGGCCGAGGACATCCGGGGCACGCCGAGCTCGGCCTCCAGATCGTAGGCGCTGCTGGCACGCCGCTCCAGGATCCGCAGCGACTCGCGCCTGCTCATGTCCTGGTGGGACTTCTCCATGGCTGCTGATAACGCCACACAGCAACAACAAACCAGCCCGACGACGATGGGTAATACTGGCTCAGTTGAATCTGGATCGGACGAATATCGGAGCCTCGCATTACGCTGTACGCAGAATACAGAAATTCGCCGAAGTATCGTTAGATAGTCACAGTTCTGACAGAATCTCAGTGCTGACCTGCGTTACCCCTTCGGCATTACGGTGTCCGAAGTTTTTCCAGCGATGGCGGTAAATGCTGTTTTCATTGTCAGCTGCGATCGAGGAGAGAGGTTTTGAGATGGGGTTTAGGGTTTAGGGTTTCAGCTGTTCTGTCTCTATCATCGATGACTCACCCATAACGAGCTCTCTCTGTTATCGATGATACAGAGATCATCAGCTGTGAGTAAGTAACGAAGGAGCTGATATTGCTCTTCTTTCAGAAACAAGCGTAGATTATCATATTCCAGTCGAGGGTTTCAATCTCTTCAATTTTCGATGTGGTGTTTGAAATCCGATAATGTAATGCTGCTGCTTCCTGCTTCAGTTAGTTTCGATCGACCTGACTTTAATGCACTATTCTGTATCGTGCATTAAAGTCAATTGAAAACTCCAATCAAACACTTGGTTATCTGCTGTGCAAATATTCGATTAAAGTCAACACAGATTGGAGACATAACACGTAAAATTGAATTCTATAGAAGCAAACCTCCCTGTCTAGTCCCAATGTGACTGCTGTGAGCCATTCTCTTTCAAGCTTGGAAAGAATCGGCGATCTCGCGCCAGTCGCGCAGTCGGTGTAAACTCTTCATATTTGTCGCGATTTTAAAACGTGCGTATTCTGAGTACTCTGCAAATGTGTTTCCATAATTGCCGTCAGACAGTTATAATACCTGAGTAGATTTCCCGTAAAAATATTTAAATTATGCCTAATATCTATAGCAAGGAATATGAACGGCCTATTTCCCCTAATCTGTATAGCATAATGAATGTCACGGATCTGCTGTATTAACGACGCCCCATTCGGTGAAGAAATTGATGCAGGGTATTGGACTGCCAGAGATTCTCGTCGTCGGAGTCGGACAGCTCCCAGATGTCTCCATCACTGTGATGATTTCCCGCCTCGGACATCTGCCAGTCTTCGTTCAGGACTAAGAAGGCCGGCGCCGGGTTGCTGTCATCCTGCAGAAAGCGCTGTCGTGCGATCATGTTGTCGACGAGCGAATCCGATTCCGCATCGCTGTCGTCATCGTCTTCGTCCATGAACGACGATTCGGCCGATTCATAGTTGATGGCGGGAGCGAATCGGATCGGCTCGGAGATTTCATGACGCCTTTCCCAGCGATCCATCTGAGCGGAAAATCGTTCGATAAACGCCGCCCCGTGCGTCTTTGTCACGCGACAGCTGTTTCTGTAGCAGGCTCACACTAGCTAGATATGTAAAAGCAGAAGTCATTTTATTTAGTAGGGTACTGTTGATCGACCCAAGAAAAAATAAAGATAGTCACAGCAAAAAAATTAAGAAAGAGATTTCATAAAACCTCTACATTCCCCCATCCGCCTGAAGAGAGGCAAATGCCTTGCTGCTAACAGCATCTTTACGTTCAGAGAAGAACGCAAGAACAACTTGAGGTGCGTCCGCGTAGATAGCAGATAGCGGTTCCCACGTAGACTCTTCCTTGGCGAATCCTCGCCATTCGACATGAATCTCGAAACGAGATTCAAACTCATTCCAACGAACATCGACAATACGATCGATTTCAGATGCTCCTTTCTGATGAAGTATCGCTTCAAAGAGAACAGAACTGACATTCAAAGAACTGTCAGAATACAACTTAAGACGTGTAACATGGACTTCCAGCCGAGTCCCATCGATCAAATCCTCAACCATGTAGATTCAATCAAAGATAAACCCCACAACGCGGTAAGGTCCTCTCCACCAAACACTCAACTTGTCGTGCGACCGGGTTGGTTCGCGTGCAACCAGAACGAAATCACCGATATTGAAATTCGGTAAGACACCTTGCTTACGGCGAGAGTCCTTCTCACGACGCTCGTCTTTGACCTTCGCGACTTTCTCCTGCATAGAAGATAGCTCACTATCAAGTCGCTTCATCATCGACTCCAAAGCATCTGCAGAAATAGAAGACTTCGCCAACGTAGACACGACTTTGGCTCCTGAATTGTAGACACAATCCAGAGGTCTACTTGGCGGCAAACCCGTAAAGATAGTAACAGGTGCATAGCCATGAATACCCTGAATCGCATGGTTCAAAGCCCAATTAGCCATCGGCAAGACGTGGGGCCAATCCGAAAAGCTCAACAGGAATTCAGATGTTAACGCTCGCAGCACAAAGAGAACTTCTCGATTCTGGCGTTCAATCGTGCCATTTGGCCAATGCAAATTTGGCAGACAGAAATGATGCTTGATCTCAAGGATTCGTTCCAAATCCTCCATCACCTTATTCTTGAAACGTGATCTGCGATCAGATACATGAATAGGCACAACTCCAAAGCGCATAAACCATTGAAGCAGCGCCTTCACAACCACAGAATGTTCTGCTTCGACAGCAGGAACAAGCTCCTCAAACCCGGAGAAATCATCCATCAAAACTAAGATTACTTGAAAGAATTTGTAGCTGATTTCGGTGGCTTCGAAATGAACAGAAAATCATAATGAATGACCTGGTTAGGTTTCGCAGCATGAATGGCATGTCCATGCGGTCTCGCGATAACCCACAGTTCAAACATTGTCGGACGAACAGCTCGACGTCCCGCGACATTGTTGGCCACCAGAAACGCTTTCCGATCTCCATCAACGTGTCATAGACACCACGATGTCCAGCGCTAGCACAGTGGGCTATAATACTTAAACGAACCCTCAGATGCTCAGTCGGCACCCTCGCGCGCCCTTCTTCATCCGTATAGAGACCAGAATCTTCATCAACCGACAGACGAGATTTGGTCGCCTCTTCCAGACTATCTATCGAATAGATTCCAGCGTTGGCCAGACCGCATCCTTCCAGTCCTTCCAGACTAGACCTGGCCGAAACGTCATTCCAGGCTTCTCTCCGGCCTGAAAAGAATTCACAGAGACAACAGGCGACTTCCAACGGCTCAGAATATCAGCCCAAATGTTAATCTCTCCAGAAATATGGTAAATCATGTACCGGAAAGGACTTAATCTCCAGGTCCACCTCTCCAGCCGATCGCTGGTGTGCTTCGCTTCATTCACAGCTCGGCGTTCCGGGTCGAATATATAGACCAAATTCCTATGGTCAGTGAAAATCGTGAACCCTTTGTCCCTTAATAAGAAATGCTTCAGGCGAATCGTAGCCTCCATAATGGGAAAGGCTTCTTTCTCAATGATGGCCCATCTCTGCTGAGCGCCTCGAAACGTACCACTAAGAAAGGCCAAAGGCTCGTGCCCCTGGTCGGCGATATCCCTCTTCTTCAACATCTCCGGATCTGTTTGTGTCAGCATGATACCCCAGTGATCTTTGCTGGCGTCAACAAACAAACAAAACATCGTGTCATCTTTAGGATGCGCCAAGGTCACAGCCTTCGCGATCACATCCTTACAATCCTCGAAACAACAAGCATGCTTCTCGGAAAATCCAGCTGTAGTTAAGGGTATGGTCGATAGAGCTTTTCGTGTGCTCGAATTCGCTAACTGCATACAATGCTTTAGTAGATCCTGCAGCGGCGCGACGATTGTCGAGAACTTCGGGATCGACATTCGCATCCAGCTCAATCCACAGACGAACTTCTGCAGATCCGCTGCGGTCAAACCATCGATGATGGCCTTGTCATAAGCCACTCCACGTTCCGATATCGTACGGTCACACCACTTTGCCTCGGTCGTGTACAACACGCACCGCGTCGCATTCAGCTTAATCCCAAATAAGCGTAAGCGTTCGAAGACCTTTCGTAGGGCCTGCACTAAATCTTCGTCAGATTTCGCTTTAACCAGCAGGTCGTCAATCCATATCAGAACCGAACTATAGAGTAACTCATCCCCAATAGCTTCCTGCATTCCGGCCTGAAAATGTCCCACTGCGTCAGTACTTCCTTGAATAACACGACCCGATGTGAAAACACCATCATGCGTCATAAACGAGAGGTACTCCTGGCAATCAGGGTCCACTGGGAACTGCCAGTAACCTTTGAAAGCATCCAGAACCGCCAACCTGGCGGCTCCAGATAGATGAGCCATAACCACCTCGAATATAGGCATCAGCCACGAAGACGGGATCGTGATCGCGTTCACAGCACGCAAATCCACGGTCATGCGGTAGCCTCGTTTGCCAGGCTTCGCGACAACCAGCGCGGGAGAGGAACAGCATGCATTCGGGTTCCGTCGCACGAACCCGTTCCGTTCCAGCTCCGACACAATTTCAGAAAGAAACGCCCTGTGGTGGGGCGGATAACGTCTCGCTCGCGCCCTCGGCAGCTCAGCATCCTGTTTGATGCGAATCTTCATTGGCGTAATCCGAGCTGGCGGGTCTTTCCCCAGCTTCGTCCGGAAAATAACCTTAAACTCTGAAACTAACTCTCTCAGTTTCGAAATCATCAATTCTGTAGCGTTTTCCCTTTCCGCTAACAGCAACATGTTCTGCAGGGCCGATTCCAATTCCTCATCGTCCTGCCGTCCAATAATCTGTATTAGATCATCATTCTGCTCAACGTTCAGATCCTCAATTTCGTCCCCTATATTATCTTGTTCTCACAACAGCTTCTCCAGACTCGAATTCGGATCAATTCCTAACACGTCGAGCTCTGGTAATCCTATCAGAATGTAATCCATAGAGCTGTCGATAATCCAGCACACTGCCTTGGGGATTCGAACTTGGCCAGCGACAGACCTGATCTCAATATGTAACGTTACAGTTGACCTCACAATGCCTCCAGCCATGGGATTCATAGGCGTTCCGATCGCCGACTTGATCCTGACAGGTTCTTCAAGCAGCGTCTCCTTCCATCCCAAAGCTTTCAGAGAATTCATCAAAGATCGCGGAACGATTGTTCGATCAGCTCCACTATCAAACACTGCTGATGTCGTAATATCTCCGATGTCATGCCCATTGAGCATGACAGTACTCGCAGCCGCCCAGCCGACCACCAGGCAGTCGTACTGGCCCTTCCTGAGGGGCTGCGCAGAGGGCTGCGCCCCTGCTGACGATTCCTATAGGGGAAGAGCCCTAACTGTCACGGACTGCGCGGGTCCCCTCGTCTCCCTACTATGAATGGCGAGGAGCGGCCTCCACGCAACCATTCCGATCAACTCCTACGTTTCTCATCTCGTCTCCGACTCTCTA
>RBZT01000206.1:0-14337 GCA_003693705.1 Polymyxa betae
ATGATTTTTTTATAGAATGAACGTGAGGGATTTTTGGGGCATTTTGCTCAGTAAGGGGGGATTTACGCATTATTTTGCGCAAATATTACTACTGCGCACCTTTTTTTTTGCGTGGGTCTACTGGGCCAAATGGTCGCATCGTGATTCTTTTTTTCTCGTTCGCAGAAATCTCTCAATACGTACTTTTTCGGTTTCGAAGCGGTTTCACATGATCGGCGACACACGGAGGTTTGGTAGGACTTCAGAGTTTGGGAAACCGCTCTTCTGCGAAATGCAACATACTGACCATGCTGATCAATTAAATCTTTCCAGGCCTGGACTCATGAATGCCGATGAAATTCATCTTCAGGAATAATTCATCAAAAAAGTTTCCGAGCCAAACCCTGAAGAAAGGAATTTTTAGTCCGTGACAAGAATGAATATTAATATTTGTCCCTTCTGAGGGATTTAGTTATTTGCGGAAGGGGGAGAACTTATTCATGTTTATTCTATATCCGAGTGGAGACGTTCGATGGCCAAAGTTGTCGGCTCACATTCAGAAACAGATTCATTTCAAGATATCAACCCTTTTACACATGTTACTAATGGGGCGACTGAACTTCAAGTCAATGTAGCGAGACGCATTCGGAGTTTTGGGTCGTTTCACCTGCAATAAATGTGCATCGGTGCTTTCACGGAAATTGGAATATTAATTCTATATTCCGGACTTATTGGTTTTCTTCTCATGTGATGAAGGAGTAAGCTATTTACTAAGGCAGCTCATGCGGAGTAATTTTATTCCGCTGCAAACTGAGAGGAATAATAACATATTCCGGAAGCTGTTCCCATGAAATAAATAGTGTTTATCTATTTCGGCATCCCTGCAGTGAATCTCAGACACATTGGAAAATATATGGGGCTCTTTTGGATTGGCGATTCTCTGTAATTCTGTTTATTGATAAAATAAAAGCTGAATATTGTAAATATATTCTTACTCCCATGTTGGTCTCTAACCATTAGAACGTGACCTTCGCAAACGTCGAAAGAAGTCAAATTCGTTTCAAAATACTGGCAGTTAAAGATGGCTTGCTGTTCTGCCCTTATTGTAGATGCACAGCCGGATGAAGATCGGTGTTACTTCAGCGAAAATTCGTTCTTATATGCGATGCCGTAAAAGTCACAAGCTACACTTCAGGTCCCGGGATCTTGAATGTCATGCCACACTGTTGGGAAATCAGGCGATCCATGGTTGTGGCGATTGGTGAAGGGAAAACCCCAAGGCAGGATATTAAATTTGAAAAGGGCTGCGCGCAGTTTTCTGTTTGCAGAAATGCGCTCGTCCACCATAGTATTTCTTCGTAATCAATTGTGACACCATCTTCGAGATTGTCACGCTTTTCGCTTCACAGCGCAAACTATTCTGATCTTCATCCAATGCTATTAATAAATAAATCTGCAAAAAGCGAAGAATTGTGTTTCAAGATGAGCGCGCAACACCGGAGTCCGAAGCTCAGACTCCATTTGCCTGGAAATGTTTTGCCGGACGATTCCCTTCCTGATCCTGAGCCTATCTGAGTGCTTGGCTGCATTCAGTCTTGCCCCTTGTAATGTTACAGATTCTCGGGAACAGACTCCT
This sequence comes from Polymyxa betae, assembly GCA_003693705.1. Lineage (NCBI taxonomy): Eukaryota > Endomyxa > Phytomyxea > Plasmodiophorida > Plasmodiophoridae > Polymyxa > Polymyxa betae. Next base: position 1,616 of record RBZT01000206.1, read on the forward strand.
ATCAACGTCTATCCTTTCGATCACAATGTCACTGTCTATCCTCTCGACCTCACAGACACACAAGTAAGATTTCTTTGTCAAAATGTTATAATCTCTGAGATTTTCATAATCAGAATGATGAACCAGTTAAGACGGTCTCCCGGAAACGTTCTCGTGCTGTCGTGACATCAACCGACCTTCTGTATTCCTTCAATCATGATTTGACTGATATCAATGATTATAACAGTCTCTGCAAGTTTCTGGTGAATTTGTTGAACCTTTTGTCCCTCTGTATATCAACGGTTGATTAGATCAAAGAGCCGAATGATGAGGAACTTCATTTTCTGTCTTCAAAGTCCGATGGTGATACAGGTCAATGCTCCTTGAGCAGCTCTCGATTCGTTATCAACATGAAAGGACATGATCTGGATGTGAGCGAAACGAAACAAATCCGTTTTGCTCCGAACACGTTACAGAGACTGATTCTGATTGCGAATCTGTATCGGAAATTGGACTGGTTTATCCGGAAGTACGATTGGTGCTGGACCAAGGCTGATGGGAAACTCCGCAATTGGATGTATAATGTGTGTCGTCCTGTACTGCAATGCGTCATACAATGCTGTCAGAAAGATCTCCGGCGATTTCAGGCAGTCTGGGGGAATCCCTTCAATCATTGGATGATCTCTGACAGATGCTCCAGAGAGGAATGCCGATCGAAACTGGCAGCTGCCGATCAGTTGATGAATCTGTTCCGAGATCGCTCTTTCATCTCTATTGACCTTCCTGCGAATGACGATAATCCGTCCTCAAAACGGATGAAATTTTATTCATCACCAACGGATCTCATTCTGCCTGTGTTTAGCGGTCTGCCTGAATTTCTGAGAATGTTGAATTTTGGCGTTGAAGAGATCACGGACTATAGAACTCTGTGTGCTTTTCTGGTGAGATTTATTCATGCGGAATTCTCACGCCTGAAACTCCCATTCAGAATAAGCAGCCTGATGATGCCGAGTTCGCGTTTCTCTCTGATGCGAACATATTGATTCCACCAAAGGGCAGAAAACGAGCTGCAAGAGACCATCTCATCATCAAAGCTGACGATGATCAGCTCATATTGGCCGAAACGTCGGAAATCGCGACCTCGCAGACCACGTTACAGAAGTTGATATTGGTGGCCAGTTTATGTCTCAACCTTATTCGGGCCAAGATCGCCGACCCGAAACTGAGCCTGGAACGTGTACGTTCTGGTCGTCGGCTGCGACGAAGATGTTTCTCTGTACTTTTCTGTGTTCGAATATGCTGTCAGAATGATCTTCGGACTTTTCAATCTCGATGGGGAAATCCGTTTCCGCATAGCTGTTTTACGGCGCTTTGTTCTAGGCACAATGGCAAGAGTAGATAGTGCGGATTTGAAACTCTCATTGTCAGTGATAATAAGGAATACTCAATCAAATCGCAACTAGTTCTTGATAGAGAACGACTTGGTCATTGTCTATTGAAAGATTCTATGAAAGGATTTGGGACGGTATTTCTGTGTTCCAGTTTTTTTTTATATTTTCTGAATATGTCACAGAAGCTCATGTTGGAGTGTATTCAGCGAATTCAAAATGAACTGAAGAAGCGGAAGTTGAAATCTTCGCGTGATCTGGATGAATATCTCCGAGATTCTGTAAATCCAATATTATACTGTCTTGAACATCATTGTAATAATGATGTCAATTATTTCTCTCATATATTTGGACATTATAAGGATCATTATCAATTTCAACACAATTACTGTCCTGGACATACTGGACAATGTCCTGCTCTATCTGCTGGAAATTCTACCCATTTACTCACTCAGTAAACCTTTAAAACCTGTAACAGCAATGAAACTCATGTTACAATGGACTGTTTATGTTGCATGTCTCTGTGAATTACTACCAACAAAGCCGCCGTTTCGGATTCCAGCCGCATGAAGGGCTCATTGTAGAGAACCTGCAGCTTGGTAACGTAAAACATCACATGACTATGGAGTAACATAAACGTAGCGTTACCTAAGAGCCATTGTTACTTGTCCAGAGGCGAGCGACTGTCTCCGATTGACTGGTTGTAGGACGCCTTTTCCCCAAATCGAAGTCCTGTCGCGATTTTCTACCAATCGTCTAAGTCGAATTTTTCGCTTTTGGTAGTCAAATCTCCAGACGAAAGATAGCACGTAAATAGTCGGCTTTCGAAAACGATCGCCACAACTGAACATAGCGAGTACTAAATCATCTTTTCAGCTTGTACAGCCTCTCTCACATTGGGAAATATCGGCAGAGTACCCAGTAATAGCACAGCTGCAATTATAAACATCATGATGAATATGATTTATGAAAGCTGTCGCTAATGGCGATATTATTTATTGGAAAGAGAAGAGATTTTTACATGGTGTATTGCAGATTTCGATAGAAACCGGGATTGCAACTCCATCAGAGCTGATTATCAGGACAGAAACAAATACAGGCGATGATTGCTGAAAATCGTTCTACTTGGCAGAGCGAGCGAGTACAGCAGTGAATACACTGACAAAAACCCTAACCCTAACAGTTAGAATAATAGAAAGTTCCTGAACAAAGGAAATATTAACAATTAAAAGCGAGATTTCCAAAGTCGCTTTCGTTCTGATTTCAAATCCACCGTTCATTTCTGAATCTAAGCTCGGATCCTGCTGGATGGGAGTCGGGCTCGGAAGATTCCAAGACGAGATCGACAGGCTCCTGATTGATGATCTGCTCTGAACGATTTACCATGAAGGTGTTCGTTTCGGAAGCGAACAGAGGAGGCGATGAGCTAGATTTCGAACGAGCGGATCCTGGACCAATATCGACAATCTGCCTTGATTTGGGAGTGACGGATATTCGCAATAATCAGGGCTGAAATCAGCCAATATTACTGCCCGAGCTTCATGCATTCGATCTATCCGATTTCTGCTGTAGATTCAGCGCAAGTTTCCCTTCGCTGAATGGCGCTGCTGCTTATCGAACGGCAGGCGATCATAGATTGCGCCGAAAATGATAGAATTGTTGTATCTTCCCGAGAATTAATTAACAAGCTCTGCGCTTCTTAATGGATTTTTATCTAGGGTTTGTCACCCTCAGATAGGCTCTACTTAACCTCAAGTCTTGCGTACTGTCGACTTTCGCCACGTGGAACTTCCTGCTTGAAAACGAATTCCCGTGGGATGAATTCACAGTGGTTATGGTGCTTACCTGTCAATGGTAAGCAGAGAACATGAGAGAGAGAGGTGAAAGGGGACAGACTTCAAGAACTGTACTAAAAGAAACGTCACAAAATTGCGGCGAAACTGAGATCTGCCCCAAATCCGAAAGAGAGGCAGAGAAACAGAGATTCGGATGAGAGGACTGAATCACGCAGATTCCGCCGACCTGAAGCTCTCTTTCGGGTCAAATCGTCGGACTCGGCTGTTTCAGCTTTAAAAAACTGCGAACCGCTCTGACCTCGGTCAAAATCCCGTCATTCAGAAATTGAAGGGATTCATGAAATCCCTTTTACTGCTGATAGGGCTCTGTGCCTCAGCTGTCCACGTTCTGTCTGCGAATCCTGAGTTGGATTCCAACCTTCATCCCGCTGACGATTGTCAGAATCCGGAATCGACGCCTTCGCATGACGATTCGAAGCCTTCACATGTCGATCTTCCCAAGTTTCTATCTCGCGCTGAATACGAATCTCTGAAAATGTTCTGTGAATATCCGAGAACATTTTTGAAACTCGTCCCTGCTCATATTATGGAGATCCCTGCTGTTCCAGAACTGGCTTTATTCGCACAATTCTGTGAATTCACCGAAAACGACGACAAACTTCAAGCTCATGTTACTGATGATCTGTTTGAGGCTATTAATGGAAGTGATCGAGATATTCGACTTGAAATATTGTACTCATTATCATATATTAATGTGATGAATGATATACAATCAGATATTGATCATAAATGTGGTCTAATAATATCACGGGATATTCTACATGCTGCTTCATTATCATCTCATCATGTTACTGAATATCTTCAACTCGCATTCCCTCTAAATCAACATGATCGATTACGCAGAATCTTGTTTGATCATCTCGAGATGAACGATTTCATTATGGAGCATCTCCTCTCAGCCATTCCTCCAGATGAACTTCCCAATATCTTATCGGATTACGTTATCTATCGGTAACAACATCAGTATGCTCGGACTTAATACCCATTACTTATTCCATTTCAGGCGGCAACAGTCGGCCAGTATTCCCGGTATGCCATCGGACGTGTCATAGCTCAACATCTGAATACGATCCATTTCGCATCCGGAAGCGACTTTCTCCAATCGATGCTCGAATCGGTCGAGGACCAAATCGCCAATCAATCCGTAACACAAATCCCTTTCACTCCGGACGTCGTACTGGTCCTGACGTTTTCTCTTCGCAGTCCGCCACCGACTCCCAACTGATTCCAACGACATTGTTGTTCTCTGCTATCTACATCTCTACGCTCGATAACCGCACCGATTGGCTCTACAAACTGATCGATCTCATTATGCATCCGGACCTGAAACCTATCACGATCGGCGGGCCAGTATTCCTCGACGCGATCGGTTCGCAGATCGTGGCCTTGCTCGACGATGATCAGCCGGATCAGGCGTACTACCCCGTGTTTCGTCTGGTTCAAGATCGATTCTGCGATGGCGTCCTCAGCGAGGCTCTGCAGACGCTGTTTTTGCGAAGTTTGTGATGGCGCTGAACCAGCGCGCTTTCAATCCGACGGATGCTCGACACCAGCTCGTTGCCGATCATATCAACGATCGCGGACAGTTCAACGACTTCCGCCTGGACCTGATATTGCGGACATTGAATCGCAGACAGAGCCTGTCCGTGATTCGTTCGATTCTGACCAGCATGTAACATTACCATTGACCATTTCTCTCTTCATTTGACATTTTGATTTCAGTGGGAGATCGTTCCCTCTACACAACAGCCATTTGTACACGGACTTTTTAATTCACCTTTATAGATTCGATGTACAGCACGACTTCTTTCAGGTTCTGATTGATGACGTGGCTGACCATTGTTATCGGTACAGATTTCGTTTCCAATGGAAAGTTCCCCTATTAATTGGTGTCCAGTAACCAAGAGCGCCATTTTATTGCGCTCTTTCTACTTCAACAATGCTCGAACGAACTTCTCAATACGCCCGCAAATCGAAAGGTCATCTACCGTCTTTTAGCATTCAATGAGAATCTGTTAAATCACGATTCGGTCCGCACAATTGTTACATCCGTATTGCAACGTTTCACTGTTGAATCGCTGGCAGATGTTCTTGCAGCCCTGCTAAGGTCTGAACAGTAACGAAATACTCTATCATTCTCAATAATGTTACAGATCCGGCGGATATCCCATCTGCCATCAGATCTGCACGGTTTGGTCGACCATGAAAGTCCGCGACCTGCAAATCGCTTCTCTATCAACAGTTGCTCCGCATGTATGGGCGTTCGCATTCCGGACCCAGATCGCTGAAGAAATCGCGGAGCACGCCCTCCTTGCGTTCTGCGACTCCTGGTTCCGGCAGCTGTACCCGAACACCGTGGCGGAATGTCGTTTCGCTGTTATTTGGATGTTATGGTGTAACGAAGGTGAAGAGTCTCTTCCACATTCGAACTGGATCGCAATACTCGATTACGAACCGAAAATGCGACTGTATACTTGAGCTAGGGTTTGCTTTAACCCAGTCTGACAGTCGTACTTAAAGACGATTCGATCGCCGACCTCCAGCGACTGTTATGTTACCTTCTGGATCAAAACCCGCAACTGCCCTATCGCCGGTCGCCTTTCGTTCAGGTTCTGCGACGCTCCAAGCATCCGGCAGTGTTCTACGAGATTATCCGTCATTGGTAATGTTACCGAGTCGTGTCATGCAAATGTGTTCCCTGATTCCATTCAGTTACAGCCCGAACGGCCGATCCACTGCGGACCAGCACGCCCTCCGACGTCGGTTCTGTCGCGATCTGTATCTGGGCCTGGTCCAGTATCACCCATCAATGGCAGCCCAGTCGGTTTGTAGTTCGGATGTCGGCGCCGCTGTCGACTCGTCCATTGTGACGTCGTTTCTGCGGGATGTTTTGACAAAGTAACATAATTCGGTCTAATCGGGCGCTGGTTACCGAATGATCCCTTGTAGGATGGCTACGGAGATGTCTCTGGAGCTCAAACCCTATGATGACCTTGTGCTCGGAATGATGCAGCTCTCTACAAATGATGGTCTCTGATCACAGCGGAGTGAATGGCTGCAGCACGTCATTCTCATGGTTGCGTTCCCGGCCCAACAAGCGCGTCGCGTCGTCGTCCTCGCTCTCACGGAGTTCGAGCCTCGCTTCGTACGGCAGCATTTCTCCGTCATCGAGCGTCTGATTCGAACGATGCCACTCACGGACTTAACCCACATCGCCGATTCCAAATCGATTCTCTGCCAGCTGTTACTGGTTGTGAATGAAGAGGAGTGAGCGAAACCCTAACCCCCCCCGTTGTACTCGAATTCGTGTCATTAGCTGTGACATTACCACGGACATTGTCCAGTATATCGTTGAAAACTCGTCCTGGTCCGTGATCATCTCCGAATCCGATTTTCTGGATCTATTACCCGGATTGGGACAAACTCCGCTAAGTGTATTAAGCCGCGGAATCCGCTCGATCTGGTCCGTCCGGAGTTTTCACCCCCCACGGACTATGTTTATTGAGATGCAGTTAGGTCCGGGCAGGCTGCGCCTCCATCTGCCACAGAGAGAGCTGCACTCGGACTGGTTCTGATCACCATCATCCAGCGGCGTCTTTTGGCTCTGAACGCATTTCCGGATTCGGACTTGGTCGAACTCAATTCGTGCCTGCATCACATCATGTAACGTAGAGTAACGTTTCGCAGGGCATCGGTCTGACTCTGTGACAGGAACATGAGTGTCGATGAGCGTTCGCTGCGGAGTTATCAACGGGTCGCTTTGGACAGGTCGCCCTTTATGTTACATTGTCTACTCTCTGATTGATTTTCCAGCAACTTGAAATGTGCGAATCGCGAATTTCTGGAGGGTCTTAGCAGGCTGTATCCAGACAGCTCATCGCGTTGATCAATCTCATATGAAGTCCGTCTCTCAACGCAACTGGAATTTTTAGAGAAAAAGATTAAAAATTTACGTGAAGGGTTCGTTTGGTCGCTTCTTCCTGGACTTCAATCTATATGACAACGTTATGTTTCAGGTTGATGCACTTTCCAGAGGATTTTCTCCCAGAATCGTTCGCTCTCAGGTCGGTTTACGATACCCCCTGTCTGATTTCTGATCCTTCAATAACAGTGTGATGGAGTCTGAATCTATCCTGCCGATGATGTTACGACTGCAATTGGATTATTATGACGAGTCGCATCGGTTGCTCATCGATTATGGGCTGCGGAGTTTCCGCTCGGAATTGAAAACCAACAAGATCGGAGCGGATGTTTTGGAGTGTTTGCTGGAGCCGGATGCGTCTTGGCTGCAGAAAAACTTCTGGTTTCAGGCCATCTTTAAGCAAATCCGTGACCTAATGGGGCCAAAAGCTATGAACAACACGGATGTGAAGAAATTGCTTTCATCCAGCTTGATATTTTAGTTTGTCTGAATACCAATTTTCAGAGTTCAGCAACTATGCTGAAATTAGAATGTCTTTTAAAGAATTCAAATGGTCGCTCGGAACAGCAGAATATCAGCAAGATGACGATCTCATTCCTTACAAAACGATGTCCAATATTCACCATCTCTCATCGTTGTAGTCGCTCTCTTAATACGGGTCATCGTTCGGAACCAGCACGGAAAAGATCCCAGAAGAAGAGCTGGGCTCTTTTAGCGCTCTTTTTAAGAATGTGAAAGTCAATTTTATGCAGAGATTGTTGGGCAACGGAGCGGAAAAACTTCAATCCGCCAATTTTGTGGAATTTGGATTCGGTCGATAAACTCGCAATCAGCAGATACGGAGCTGATTTAGAAATCGCATCAGATGTCAACCACTCATAATGTTGGTATTCTACCACATCAACGACTATCACGACTAATCTGCTGTCAGTATGATAACGCCGTCTACCAAAACAAATTACGATTCAAGCATCACCAAAAATCCTCTCAATCTGGAATCTCACAAAGTTGTTTGATGGCATCATCTGTAAAATTTCAGATAACAGGCAATACTGGATTAGGGCCCAAATCGTTAGCAAAGATTTGAATGGGGAAATGAGAGCCGAAGTGTTCAGAGCGTTTAACCCATCAATTGCTCACTCAACTGATTGGTGGCTCTGAAAATCTAGCAAACGTTGTTTGTGTTATTTCGGACTTATGAGAGTGTTAACGTCAGGAACAATATATAGGGAAAGACACTGCAAAGGCCGCAGACGGGCCTCTGGCCTTGTAAAGCCGCCCTTTCCCCAGTTTATTTAAAAGGGAAAAGAATGTGCTCTCGTCTGGTGACAGATTCAGAGTGATGCGTCGGCGATAGTTGTTGGGGGATAGGTTTAGGGTTTAGGGAATTTGGTGTTCTTGGCACTTGGCTGCTACGTGCTGATGCTCATTAGAATGTTCCTGCCGTTAACTTTGTGCACGCTACACTCGTCTGACGCAGCCTCCCATGTACACCAATTGTTAGGGTTTAGGGCAACAGTCGCCACGGACATAGATTTGGTTACGACTCGCACTACCAGTGGAATGCAGCCCTCACGGACGGTCTCCATGACGCATACAAGCCCGTGAGTACAGCAACCGAATTTCGCATTAAAATACAATCATCCATCTTGTCCTCATCTGAGAGCTTCGTCACTGTTTGTAGAACCCATCGCCTTCAAAGGATCCATCTCAGCCATGACGAAACAGAGCGATTGCAGCGCTCTCTACAGCCCTGTTAAGACACTTCCGACCCTGTTTAACCGCGAATCCAGCAGTGACTTAACGTTGCTCGTGAACGACACGAAATTCCATTGTCACGGTGTGGTACTGGCCCCCCTCTGCGAATATGTGAATCGTTTCCTCGATTCACCTCTGGTGAAATCTGACAGCGATGATTTGGCCCTAAAGCCGGCGGATTCTGTGATCAATGTTGATCTTCCGGATCTCGAGATCCCAAAAAACTTCAAGAAGGACGAGAATGACGGCAGCAATGTGGTCTGGTTTGAGAAATTTCTAAAACTTTTGTATGGCCTTCATGACATTTCTAGCGATAATCCAGCTGAAGTGTTCATTATGGCTCAGATCGCCGATTTTATAGTTTGCGAGTCGATGCTGAAATTATGTGATGATATTCTCACGAAAATCAGGTACAACAAAACTAATGTTCTGAATGTGGCTTTATTCTGCCAAAGCTACCCTCTATCTAACACATTTCAAGCTGTAAAGAAGTTCATTGCAGACAATATTATTGACCCCCGCTTTATTCTGCCAAAGCTACCCTCTATCTAACACATTTCAAGCTGTAAAGAAGTTCATTGCAGACAATATTATTGACCCCCTCTATCTAACACATTTCAAGCTGTAAAGAAGTTCATTGCAGACAATATTATTGACCTGCAAGGCGATCCAAAACTTTACAAGATCCAGCTGGAACATTTCTTTGATATCATGAATCTACCTCCAGGCTGTCGAATGTGGCAGTTTTTTGCGGTGTTCTGCTATGCGACTGGACAAGTTCCAGTCAAAAACCCGAATTCCAAAAAGAATGGTATTCGATATACAATTGCTAATACCCGTGCTATCAAAGATGCCGATAAAAGGAAGTTCTTTCAAGATGTGGTGCTTTCATCCAGTAAAAAATGGAATCAACAGACGTTGAATAACATCAACAAATATTTCAACGCAAAGGAGAGTACGAGTCGGCAAAGTTTTGGCGGCTCAGCAAAAGACCGAGCTTTTCTTTCCGAGACTTTGCTGCAGTGTTACTACCGCTTACAATGCACCTAGCAAAATCCTGATTTTCTCCAGAATCTCGTTCAATAAACGCACCACTCGATCAGTGTGATTTGCAAACCCTGTTTAGAACACATGATTCACCCTATCTTGTAATCAGAGCTGTAGTATTCCACAGAAAATTTCATAGAGGCTTAAGATCCATCTGTTAAAATGTCGAAGTTATCTCTCACAGTCATTTTTCGCAGCATTCCGCAGAAGTCCGCGATCATTTTGCAGTTTCCATCTTTGTTTAAAACTGCAGTTTGTTGGCAATTTTGTATTGTGTTCGGTACCTGAATAATGTTCGTTTCAGTTTGCTGAATTTTATCAATAACCTTTCAGTCAATATCAGTTTCAGTCAACGCTATCATTAGGCTGCGTGTAGCAAGTGTTTCAGAAACAAGATTCAATGCCGAAGTGCTGCAAGTTCTCTCTCAGCAATCGTCCGGCTGTAAATTGAAGTATCTTACGAGAGCAATGTGGCCTGCAATGGGACCAATATTGTCATAACCTTAAAATCACCCTGATTTCCGGTCTACAATCACGATACAAAAGCTCGAACTTATATCCAGTCTGTGTCACAAAATTGCCTTAATCCGGGAGCTCCGTCGCGACTCACTCAAATGCAATCCATGTTTGAACGAATGGAGGATTTTCGTTGGTGGTCCAGTATGACGCTGTCTCATTTCATGCTCCAAAATCTGCGTACAATTCTTCAAAATGCACGACCGTTGTATCGCTTGGCACACATGGGCCGGTATGGCCTGTTCGTCGTCTTTTCAGAGCGAAATGAGACCGATCTGTCCTGTCGCTGCTGGAAAAGCGAAGGTTGAGATTCCGGAATACTTCAAGGAAGAAGTTTGGGCGGGAAAAAATCGGTCTTAGACGGGTCCGTGACATCTTCTCCTGCAGCTGCCTCAAGGCTCCGGACTCGGGCGAACAAATCGCTGCGCGCTGAATCCCCGTCGACCATTCAGTACCAGTTATCCCGTCCAGTTTTTTATTAATTAAAAAAAATAAAAAAATAAAAAAATATGTAAAAATGATAAAAATAAGAAAAAAAAGAAAAAAGTACGATTTTTGGCTCGAAAACACTTCTAAAGCTCGAGCAGCGATTCTTCCAAAAGTTCATTTATTGGATTTGATTTCGGGATATTGTTCGGGCTTAGCTGGAATGTGAATCGGTATGGGGGTGGGCTGGGGCTCCTTATCTTTAGCGATATGATCGGCGTCGATCTGATTGAATCGGATCGGGGCCACGGTCATGACCGAGATCGCCTGCGGCGCCGTCCGATCCCGTCCGGCCCACGACGCCGTCGACGACCGCTTCATGATCGACACGATCACGAGCAGGTTCGTGGCGAACACCGTCACCGATCGGAAGTCGCTATAATACTGATGGACGACGATCGCGCTCAGCACGATATTGACGACGAACAGGACGGCGACGATCGCGAAGCTCCCGAACACGCGATCATTATGCCAATAGAACCCGGCCCGAATGCGGTCGTACTGGCCCAGGACGGTCTCGAGGTGGGTCTGCGGCACGTTCGGGTCCGTGTCCAGGAACTCGATCATGAAGCGCTCCTTGTTCCAGATCGTCCAATAATGCAGCATGAGGAAGGCGAACGTGACGAAGTTGAAGATGAGGGCGGCGAGGTTGATGGCGTCCTCGAGGACGTCGAAGTTCTCCTCCTCCGAGCACGAATGCGGATACTGCTTGGACGGGTCGGGCGAATCGGGCTCGGCCGGGCACAGCTGCGGGACCAGCACGACCAGCAGGCAGGCGAGCGCCGCCTTGAACCCTTCGGTGGCGATCATCAGCAGGGTGACGATCTTGTCGCGGAAATCGGCGTCCGAGACGCCCTTCTTGACGGATTTCAGCCGAGGCAGCGGCGGCGTCGCTTTCATCGCTGCGATGGGAGGTCGGGCCTCGGACGAGTACGCCCCAAACGATCCACTGTGATGTTCGATCTCGTCATACAGATCGGGCGCCGAGCATCTACGCAACTTATCGGAATATTATCTCCTTTTTTGAACAACTTACAAAAAACACGCACTTTTTTTCAGTGTTTATTTTTATCTCTATAAAATGCCAGCTTGAAAAAGCCTCTGATAAACTAATTCTTTCTTATTACCGATACCATCCCGTCTTCCCGTGTCAGTTCTATGGCTTATAACTGATAATCTCTCATCACTCATAACAAATAAACATTTTGCTAAAATCGGTTATAAGAGAGTAAAATGAAAAAACGCTCTATCATATTAGATTGCAAGCAATTAGGGTTTATTGGTTAAATAATGAGCGTATAGCTCACTGCTTCTGGCCAGATAGGCGTTTTCCGTAAGTTCAGAGGTTAATCCATAGAAGATAAGATGAATGGTTTTGATTCGGAAGAATATTGAGGAGGATGATCATCAAGAGTATCGAGACAGATTTTCAGAGCATTTCCCTTCTTTTTAACCAATAATGGTTCTATTTGCCCCTCTTTCTCCATGACTTCAACGTTAAGGGAGCCAGTTACCTTTCCAACGGCCTCATGACGTTGGTCACTTTGAGTCGTCGTCCTAGCTTGATACATGCAGGCGGAGCTCTCCGCAACTTTGAAACGATTATGTTACCGTATGACAGAAAAATCCAACTAGACCGAATATCCCGTATTTGAGGGTCAACGACAAAAATGACCGTATTTCCGGTCCTCTTGGGACAAAAATGCGAATCCGTATCATCGAAAATGCAGCAATTTTTGCAACATTAAGTTTGGGGTTGGGGGTCAGGGT
>RBZT01000540.1:0-13149 GCA_003693705.1 Polymyxa betae
TCGTAATATGACATCATTCGTCTGAGGCATCTTTATAATAGAGATTGATTACGAGACTGACCATTAAGCGACGACGACGACCTCATTGATGGGTTTTTGTCGGGAAGGTCAATCCTCGGCGCTGATGGATTTGACAGAGACCGACTTCACCAGAAGAAGTGGCTTCTGTTAGAACCTGTCAAACAGAGACTGTCGCGTGCCACTGGACGTGTGGCATGACCATAGTTACGTTACGTTTATGTTACTAAATTAGTCATGTATTGTGTCCCCAACCACGACATGTACTCATGGCAGTAGAATTGCTTGTACAACCCTACGCAGTTTACGTTACCAAGCTGCGGTATTTCTACAGCTTCAGTTTGGCGTTCAGATCAAGGACAACCTTCTAACTAGGTTTTCGCGATCAATTTCGCCCTGTTTCTATCCGCTTCGCGGATCTCTCGGAAGGACAGTACGACGGATCCGTTGTGATAACCACAGATAAACCATCGATTGCCTTTATCAAGCCTAAATTTGAGAATCACAAGTTGTTTATCGAGGGCGAATGAATCAAGATTGAGCGGATTTGACATCTAACAATCGATCTCCGGTTGATGGCTGTCTGTCCATAGAAGGTAGTTGATACTCGTATAGAGAGATTGCTTACCGCTATAATACTTTAGTATTAATGAGAGCATGACATGATGAATGACAACAACAACCACCATCTCTGCAATGTTCGCGAACTCCTTGAGTAGGGCATCCAGATGTCGTGAGACCAGCGACATGCAGACATCGCAGCTAATTTGTTTTTGTACTTGTTGAAATCCTGCATCATTGGAGCACTGGTAGGTAGTTATTCATTCTATGTCAGAGTAGTACCTGCCATGAGCCGCCTCATGGCAAAAATCAGCAAACTAGTTTAATCCAAACCTGTTCAGTCTGATCTCCTGCACCGTTTGATGACAGAGCCGATAATCGGCTGTGAATCTCAGAAGATCAACCTTTGAAAGAATCCAAAAATCTGATTTCATGGTTCGGGTTCGCCTGTTGAGAATGTCGTTTATCATCGGGAAATAATACACAGCGACTTTGAGGTAAGTGATAGTCACGGCTCGAACGAATTCTCTCACAAGTGCTCTTCGAGCAAAGAACCATTGAAATGGTTTCGAACTTTTGTTAGGAAATGTCAGTGCGTGATTCCAGAGGGAATGTTTTTTTTTCACGAAAGTTTTGGTCTCATACATCATATGTTAGCAGGGTTCGTTACACAGACAAAGTTCTCATGGAGGTGTGCTGACTGATTGTGGGTCGTACCCGCCCTATGCTGTATTACAATGGCAAATCCGTCGATGTTGATGATGGAAGGGTGGATGGACTTGATCGGCTGCTGGATTTGGTCGAGACCACGTTGATACCGTTCTGTAACGGGATTGAGCGACAAACCCTAACCCTAACCCAACAGTACATAACCGCCACCCGATCGCCAGTTTGAACCAAAAAGCAGTACAAGGCCACGCATCCGCATACGTCCAGATTCTTAATACAACCTGTTGTCGTTAGCCATTTTCGTTACAATTATTACCGCACATCTTCCTACCTCATGATGCGTTTAATTGTTTCCGGCAGAATCCAATTCCGGCCTATCGATCGAAACATCAAAAATTTCACAAAAATAAAAAAAATAAAAGTTCGAAACCGAAATCTCAAGGATCCCTTTAATTCCAAAATATTTCCGAGAAAATGAAGACTTGTTATGTTACCAGGGGGAATAATGTCGTTTCGGGTCGGTGCCTCACACGACCGAGCGATCTCGTTCGTGAACACGGCGAGCTCGTGTGCGTAAACGTTAGGGTCCGTGGCAGTCTGTCCGGCATAGCTCTGGACAGTGCGCAGCACGTCCCGGACTAGGTCCGGGTCCGCAGACACATCCTGGACCTTCAGCAGGCCCATGAGCCTCTTCAGACGCGGACCGAGTTCGGGTCGGTCGCACACGAGGTCCACCAAGTCCGCACGCTGTCTGGACTCCTGTCGCAGGACGCGATCGAAAGTCCGACAGGCGAAGGCGAACAGCTCGGAGTCCGACGGCGTCAATAACGGGTTCTGTTGGCGCAGCCGCGCCGAATCCAGCGCGTCTTCTAAATTCGAGAGAACGTATTCATAAAGTGCGCGGCGTTTTTCCACCGCCGCCAGTCGCACATGAAACTCCGTAAATCGGAGGCCGCGCTCCTCAATAAAATACGCCATTATGCGCCGGTCCAGAAACGAATCGCCAATGATCAGACGCGACAGAATCAGATCCGCCTCCTTCTCGGTGAAGTCCGGATACGAGGGCCAATACGACACCATCATGGCCGCCTGCGGGATCGGATCGAAATGCGACGCGTCTGCGGGCGCGGACAGATATCGGAGCATCTGACGATGCGGAGGATAGGCGACGAGGACGTTTTCGCACAGGTAGCGGACCATTTCGAAGTCCGCCAAGGCCGCCGACAGCGGCATGTCTCGAGCCGACGCCCAGGTCGGCGCCGCCATCGCTTCGTCATCGGAAAGGTCGGCGAGAACGCAGGTCGGTTTGGCGAGCTCGACGAAGCGCATGAACCATTCGCGGTGTCCGTGATCGAGGGCGGTGCGAGCGACATCATGCTGGTAGATGACGCCGCCGAATCGCTGGCGCATGGCGTCCAGGAACTCGAAGTCGCCGATGACGGCGGCGATCTCCAGCAAGCAGACGCGTTCGTCGTCGCGTTCGAGGTCTTCGAGCGCCACGGAGAACTCGGTGACGGCGCGTGTCAAGTAGCGGAACTGCCGTGCTAGTTCGGAGTCATCGTCGGATTGGACCAGTATGGCCGAGTAGTAGTCGTCCTCGTTGAGGTAGAGAGGGAAGGGGAGGCAGCGGGGGCGTTTTGTGGCGGGTTCGTCATCCGCCATGAGGATTTGCCGCGTGAGTTGACTTGACCAACAACGTCCCGGACGATCGAAGGTACGCATCGACGATACCGCGATAATAGGCGCGAGATCAATATCTGGAGAGGATGGACTGGGGGACGTTTTGATGGTCGAGTTTTTCGTTCTGAAATCAAGGCGTACAGGATCGGGTTCTGGTGGACTGGACATTAGGGTTTAGGGGTTGGAGAAAGGGCTGCGCACTTTTTTCCTGACTGGTGCCTGTTTGGGTCTATGATGGGTTTCATGTGACTGACTTCGTGATGGCGAACAGGACGGCGGCCGGAGACGACGGGCCTGCCGCTCTCCATTGGCGGACAAAGGATCCAGCAATGACCGAGACCCGATGGCATCGGGTTTCTACCGCCTTCGGGTTTCTATCGCTGAATCGGCATTTCGAGCTGCTATCCTTTTGAACAGTTTTCATGAGACAATATCAAAATGAACAGAACTTTACAAAGTTTCTTTGTAAGTTTTTAGGATATTCTGTTGGCAGCAGGAAAAATCCATGATTTGTATCAACACGTTTAACAGTTTTATATCAATAAAATACTATCGGAATATGAACATCTTCAATAAAGGGCTGCTCCAAGCTGAATTTGCTTAATCAGTTGTGTTCCTGGATCGAGCTCTTAAGCAGCTCGACGCATGTGAAGATCGTGAAAGAGCGCTTCTTGACTCCGATCTGCTCCAGCATGTTGGAAACGCGAGATTGAGGCTTCAGGGACCGATTTTCTGTCTTCCTCCACGATCCCGATCCAGAATCGCCTGATGATTTCTTCTTCTTGGTAATTTTTTTCAAAATTTTCTTGACTTTTGATGAAGACGATCGCTTTGATTCCTGGACGAGCTCTGTCGAAATCTGCATTGGACTTGGTGAGTTCGAATCTGATGCGAAGGACGACATGTCATCAAATGAAGTGAAATTTTTCAACTTGTTCAACGTCGATTCGATTAAGGATTGGATAATAGCGATAAGCATATCGGATTTCGTTTGTAGGTCATAGTCGAGGACCAAGTTCAACGAGTCTGTGAGAATATCTAATGGATATCCCGTAGCGAATATATTCATGGCAATCTCACGAGATAAGAACCCATCTCTATGCATAAAATATGCCAAAAATAATGCGTTTTCCGCTTGAAAAACGCGATTGTTCTCAAGATCTTGAATGCGATTCAGATACAAAGACAGCAATTCTGATTTTTCAGGCAAATCTGGAATTTGATATAAAATTGCGATCAGGAACATTAGAGGATCCAGCTCAGGGATAGCGAGCTGGGAGGCCATCTCTTTCATCACCTCAATCGCAACATAACCGAGCACCATCGCCTGATGATACATAAACACTTCAAGATGGAACGGTAACTGGATGTGCGCAGTCTGCTCGAAGTTTGCCGGCGACAATCCGGCCTGATGTACGGACAGCATCACCTATGTACATCGTCATAAATCAGAATTGACCACTGTTCAAACCTGAGCGCAGCCTCCACTGACAAAAATGGCAAAGCCCCAAATTGGAAGGCCGCGGCCGCTTGACAAAAGCGATGAGGCGCAGCCCTTAATTTGACTTTGGTGCAGCCTCTGCCAGTGGGCGCGGCCTCCTTCTCAGAATGATTCTCACTTCATCACTAACCTGGTTCAGATCGGGATATTGGTCGTCCCGAGGTCGTTGGCTGAAGATGACATGACAGGCCAGGAGGACGAGCGCCGTCGTAGACGTCATAACAGTCACCCGTTCAAGCTCGGAAACCATCCAGTTGACGAAAACGACCTCGTCCAGGATGTCCAGTGGTTCAGGCGTTCGATAGAGCAGCGCATGACGTAACCGCCAGGAATGCTGAACCAGAATCTCGTCTAGGAATTTCACAGAGGCTTCCTTCGTCGATAATGCCGTCCATTCGTTGCATAAAGAAGCCATAAAAACTGTTAGCTCATCACGACCAAGATTGTCGACGCTCAGCTGGGCGCTTTTGATTGATAGAACGCCGAGGATGGCGTCTAAACGCAGCATCAGGCCTATACTTACACCACATCGTTGCAGATCGCCGAGATCGAATGTCGTTTCGGATTCGCCTCGCTGAAACAGTGCAGAGCTACCTTTCAGGTCGCGAGCTGTTTACCATATTAGAAGGTGGATATGGATATTGAAAGTTCACTAACCGAACGCATAGTCTGTTTTCGTGTCCGCGAAGGCGAGATTGAGAAGGAGGGCCAGCAGCGCTGTGAAAGTGAATAGGTGAACATTTCTCATAATAGCTTAGAATCAATTTGATAGCACAGAGTGAATGTTAGGAGAGGCCGCGTTAGAATAATTCTACTAAAGAAGATTTCACAATATTGTGATCAAATACGGCCTCGGGTTGGAGTGAATCAGGCAGATTCGGTCAATACTGAAATTCCGTTCGCTTTATTGATCCGAAAATTTAATCCATCAATGCGGCCCTGAATTCAGACAGTCGTGATTGATCGTTTCGAGCTTCACATCAGTTTTCGGATTAATCAAAGCCATCAATCATCTCTCCACGCACTACAAGCTGATCCGAGATCGATTTTCCTGAACATCCCGAAGGTTTTCTTCACCATCCTGCAGCCTGGGTAGTACTGGTCCAGCCTGTCGTGGCATTAACTGCACAATGGTTTCTCCCAGCTGCTGATGCTGATACCCGAATCATGCTTTTGTAGTTTCTGCTGAATGCAGCTCAGGATTTCCTGCTTTCGTTGATGGCAATAATGCCAGACATTGTAGAATCAGTGCAATGATCGACTTCAATAAACAGCTTTGCAGAGCTTGTTGACATTATTGAAGGACGGTTCAAATCTGATTTGACGATGTTGCCCATCAGATTTATCAATGAGAAGGCGATAGAGGAATAGCTGAAAAAATGAGAAAGTCCAGTCTGAGCAAATTAAACTCAGCAAGTAGACGTTTCGGAATTTCACCCAATTTTTTTCTTCGCTAATGGTCCTATCAGCAAAACCTTGGAGAGCCTCGATAAGGTAGGGAAGGCACACGCCCAATCCAACTTGGGATCGAATTTATCTACTCTAACCGATCTACTAAACCCCTATTGGTGCAACCCAGCTTTCATAATGTGTCGTTTATAAATAACATTTTTTTAATTATGTTTTCGCCAGGAATTTTTTGCCAAAGGTTAGTCGTTTGTGTAAAGTGCAATTATTGAAACTCGGAGGTTTATGCTGTTTTATTTGTTTCGGTATTCTTTTCAAGGATGTTTGAACTCTGGGCATTTCAGAAGTTGGCGTTCAATGCTTCCGCTTTTGCGCTCACAATGACGGCATTGGTCGCTGGGCGCTATCTTCACATAGTTTAGATGCGTTCGCGCTCGTCTATGACCTATTCTTACCCTAATTAATAGAGGGCTATCCCAGTAAATCCGGTTATCTGTGTCACCCTCTCTGCTGTCTGTTCGGTAAAGTCGTCTATGAGGGACTGTTGTTTCGAATAGTTCAGAGACCGACCTTTGTCACTCTTTTTCCAACACGAGGCAATGCCTACTAAGTACTGACTGAATCCGGAGCCGCTGCAATAGTACACTTATCTAGTCCAGAAGATTACAGAACTATACATGAACACCCCATCAAAAGAAGCTTGATCCTGTAATATCCAGCTATGAAACCGAGATAATTGCTATTCATGCCGGACTAGAGCCCGTTCTAGACCACGAACCCTCGGGGCTCCATAACACAGATATCTCTCCTGCATACATCAATTAGCCACCATCCCATTCAGAAGTAAATTAACGAACGCAGTCGTTAAAGACTTCGCAGAACAATTTAGCCGAGAACAAAGAAGCGTAAGTTCACTTCATTCCGAGCCTTATTGAAGAAAATTATCAAAAAGCGAAGAAATCGATGCACTAACAAATCATGTAGTAGATTGCGGCGAAGAAGTGATAGATGGCGACCCATTGGTTTGCTCGTAAAACTGACGGTAAAGAAGCGGGAAAAACCCGAGATTGTTGGAACGCAAATGAAATCCAGCTGGTTTGCTGATTACCCAGACAGAACCGTTCTCATAGAAGACAGGCTGAACTTCAGCATTGGAGAGGAGGAGATTACTAATCATATTCACAGCTGTCAAGCACTCCTAAGCAGAGCAGGCAGCGGCCAACCTCACACCTGAAAAACAATGGCCTAGGATATCAGCCGACATTGTAAGCGACGCACAGACGCAACAGCTGATCAACTTATTAAATGCAGAAATAATCGAAAAAGCCACAAATCTGGGAAAAAATATAGAAAAAGGCTCAAATATTTTCGTAAAAATACGACTATCTAGATATTCGCCATTCTAATGACGTCCCTATACAGACGCTACTTTGATGGCAGAATTCCTCACCTGCTCTAATAACAAAGATTGTTGCATCTAGGCACTTTGAAAAAACAACTCGAAACCAGTAGGTGAGGCGAAAGACGGTTCATGGGTTCCAGTCCCTGAAGGATCGGGCGTAAAGTTGATCGCAATCGTAAAAAAGTGTTCTTTTTTTTGAAAACAGAACTCTACTAGGTCGCACATTTCTTAGGTCGTACAGATAGGGCCGATCACATATTATTGTTACGAATGATTGTCCGAATCAGGAAGCAGGAGTATTGGTAGCTATTTAGGCAATGGTTGAGAACTGTCGATCGTGCGCATAGAGCCGCGCGTTTCACCAAAATCAATAAAACTCGAATACCCGAATCATCGCCAGCTAAACTTCCAAATACGGCGTCACAATCAGCATCTTCCGCCCCGACTCCGAACTGGCCTGCGACAGCCGCGAATTCGTCATCAGCTGATTCGCGGTATTATCGACCAGGAAGCGTTCCATGGCCGGAGGCCGCGTCCGCAAAAACCTTCCCAGCGAGTCCGTCTCCATCAGATTCAACAGATCTCGCATCGCCGCATCGAACATGTCGATGTCGAGGGCCAGTACGCGGCCGTCGGCATCGAATCGCCGCAGGAGCGGCTCCGACGTACTGGCCGGCAGATTGAGCTCCATCGGGGCGGTCGGCGATAGAAACGAGTGGTAGATGGCCGCGGCGGACTCCGCGGCCGCCTGCGGATACCGAGCGCGGAACTGGCGCGCGTCGCGCCAGAACAGCAGACTCTCGACGGCAAACTCCGTCTCCAGATGGCGCTGGAACTCCGTGAACCCGTCCGGATCCATCAGGAACACCTCCAGGTCCGAGACGATCGGCGCGACGTCCGCCACGGCCCTGGAACATCGCCAGACGGGCCGCACGAAACAGTGTAACAGAACCAGGTCGTTAATGATACACCCCGTGAGCGTGTGCAGACCGAGATCACGGGCCATCGCCAACGCCGCGAAATAGAACGGAATCCCGGCCGTACAGATCCAGGCCGTCGTCAGCAGCATCCGTTTCGATCCGAACGCGTCCTGGACGAGCGCCAGGCGTTTGCGCAGGGCCAGTACGACGGCGGCCGTCAGCACCATGGTCGCGGCCAGGAACAGTTGCAGGACGGGCCCGACCGACCCCGTCCCCAAACTGGACGCGGATTGCGATAGGGTTATCTGGCGGATATCGATCAAGGCCGCGTATAACGTAAACGTCAGCGAGAACAGCAGGACGTGAGCCAGTACGACACGGGCCGCGAACTGGTCGCTGATTAAAAAGGTCTGCAGACGGATGCTGCGACGAAGCTGCTGGAACTTGTGCGGTGGGAGAGAGGCGGACAGCGCCAGCTGATCGCGGGTTTTGTTGAAGGCGATGTAGAGCGAGACGGCGAACAGAATGAGTCCGTTAAAGCTTAATAAGAACACAAAAAATCGCATATGATATATAGAAGATGTGCTATAAAGACCACAGAACTCTCTTGATTACAACAAAAATCACGATATTAACATATCTCATGCTTGTTTTCGCCAGAGAATAGGAGGTTTCCTAAAAACAGTGATATAGTCATCCCTCTCTATAACAACACTCTTTATAACGACATCTCCATAGAAGCCCGAGATGTTACATTGTACGGATATTGTCTATGGATTCTCTACATCCACATCAATGACATGGGGCGCGGCCCATGTCTGACAGCTGAGATTCTATGGGGCTCTTTGATTATCATCTCGATCCTTAACAATAATAACTTGATTTTTTTACCATTGCCTCGTCACCCTTAGACTAGCCAGCTGGGAGGGGTAGCATTGCGTTTGGCGCCTAGGCGCCTAGCTGTTATCTCTCTGCCGAATAGAATGACAGCATTAGAGAGAAAATCTAGAATTGCAGAGCTGGATTCTGAACGATTGGGTTATCAAGTCTGTCGCTCGACTATGTCTACCATTGAAAGAGACCTTAGGAAGAGCAAGAATCATGCACATTCACCTGCGCATGCGCTGAAATGATTGTAAGCAAACGGACGTTAACGACTACAAATCGAAGCGCATCGAAATTTTTCAAACACTTTTCGGGATAACTCCCAAAAACTGCCAGAAGAACTTCATGAAGCTTGCAAAGCTTCAATATTGTATCTATTCGACAAATAAACCTTTGAAACGATTCTGTTCAATAACTGCTGCGAATACCTAATACATTCAAATGGTCCAGGACCAAAAATTATATTTTTAAATAAACTTTGTAGTAGTAATTTATAAACAGATTAAATTAAAAATCGTACGTTTTAGCCAGGTAATCATTTGCTTTGAACTTCTTTAAGGCCAGGCCATTTCACCCTTTGTCCACGCGTCGTTCTAAAAGTGATTTCGGAGACGAAATCTACGCCGCGTGCTCCGGCAGCGGTTGAGCGACGATAAGTGCTTGACGACCCTGAGGCGTGAACAAACCACGGGCCAAGATTTCAAAATGGCCAATGGGCGGCCGTAGCGCAGCCCTGCTTATAACGTAAAAGTCATCTGTTATGGACGGGTCCGCAGTCTCCTTCGCAACCTCGAACAATATACCGGGTAGACCTCGGGACGTAACGCCGAAGTCCGCAGCGCGACCAAACCCGCATGCAGCTCGGAGCACTATTGGAGAATCACTTTGTGAATCGAGCAAACGTTACATTTTGATGCCCACCAGATGGCGTCAGCAAAGTCAGCGCGCTAATAGGTGTTCCTCGCCAGGTTCCGTCGCAGACCCTGATCTCAACTTTCCTCGAATATACGCACACCATCGGGTCCGTGATGCCGCTCGGAATGCGATACAGCCTGATCTCAAAACAGCATTGGGCCTTGGCGGGATCCAAAAACAGGAGATGATGACGAGACGATCGGTTATGACAGAGATACGGGAACGAGATCTTCGACAACGCGAACGATTAAACAGAGCACGTCAATGGGCTGCGCCCTGCACCAACAGGCTGCGCACCGCTAGGTATGATACCGCATTTTTAGGTGCTTCTTTTGGGCTTTTTCTTGGGGCTTCTTTAAGGCTTTTATGGGGCTTTGTTTAGGGGCATTTTTTAGGGGTTTTTCAATGTTATGCCACCAACCGTATAAGTGTATAACCAATCGACTCGCGGTGACTAACGGGGAGCCAACCGATTTTGAAGGTAATAAAAGGATGTATTGAAGACGGTTTCACAATAGAGGAAACCTATTCTAAAATGAATCGGTTGTAGACAGAGTTGGGAAAGGTATAGTGGTCGACTCATCCGCCGACATGGCTACTCATCTGCGGTCTTTCATCGCCATTACGAACTGCTGCGGCCCTCGAACGCCGCTCGGCTGTAGCACGTAGTGGGCGCTGGGAAGTAGTGAAATTTTGAAAATTTTCAGAAACTTTCTCGTTATAAATATAACCGAAAGCAATTTTTAAACCAGCGGTAACTTGGCTTGATGGGAAGTTCGAGTTTCACGGAGGTGATTCTTTTTGCAATGGATTGAATTCTTGAAGTCCAAAAATTCTAAGTCTTGACAAAATTCCGTGAATTACTTTACGGTTATTTATATATTAATACTATATAGCCAAGCGCAGCCTGTTGGGGCAAGGCGCAGCCCATTGACGTGCTCTGTTTAATCGTACATGCGCTTCGACAACAGGGGACGGGCATCACAAGCGTCATTGTCCCGAGCTGCGAGTCGTGGCGATATCTGGGTCGACAAAGCTGCTGGTCTCACTCTATTGATCCCCATTAAAGCTGTTTAAAAAATGCATGAATTATTGCAACGACCGCGGACAAACCGTTGGCACCCCTCCACCTATCAATCAAATGGGAAGAGATCGAATTTCGGATTGTTGCCTGCTTGTTGTATGATGATGAGCGCCTTTTATGAATAGCCCCTTCGAATGTGTGCCTGCCTCTTCTGCTGTTCTGGCAGGGCTACTTCGGCGCGGAATTCCAAACGCCGAAATCTATAGCAGCATCCGGCACATCATTCGTAAGATGTCCCCAGAAGCGTTCGGCGTCGTCGTTCTGGTCCTGGCTGAACGTGCGGTCCCATATTGTAACGACCCGCATGATTTTTGGTTGCAGTTTGGATTGGATTGGTATATAGCCCATTTCGTAATTCGTAATATAATTCTGTGAGGTTGTTCGTCAATCTGCTTTGTTTAACATTGCGGTTTAAGCTGGTCCGAAGACTTTTATTCTCGCATTTCTTAAGTTGAAACTTATTGTCGTCATTTCCGCGATTTCCTCTGAATGACGCGGGATAAATGCAGCTCTAGAGTATTATTTCCCTGGAACTCAGCAAGTGTTTCGGCTACATCATTGAATATCGAGTTTGTGAATTTGTATTCGTATGATAATTTATGGAGATACTGTATACATTATAGAGGGTCTGTAAAGATATGAATAACTCGCTGCAAAGGTGTTATGAAAGAGTGAGTTTAATCTCGAATTCCGCCTGTATGGAGATCATTTCTGATTCATAACTGGACGCTATATATTGGAATCTCAGTGTTGTGTTGATGTGAAGTTCGATTATTGTGCTGTGAGGGACCGGATCTGTGATACGAATGATTACGGCGGCGCCGCTGAGACGTTTTTGTGCTTTTCAAGGGCGTCTTCGAGATATGTGAAATTTGCATTTCGCAAACGTTTCGAGTGGTATATCTTTTGGTAGAAAATCTTGCGGGTGGAGTTTGAAATCGAATTCGTTCGCTCTTTGTTCCAGGGCTAATTTAACCTAGCCGAATGGAGTCCATCCATCCGCTTCGCATCCGGAGCGATCCCATCTCGTAAAGTCTTTTCCTAGCATGTTTCCCTGGGTTTCAGCTTTTAAAACTGCTAGCGTGGAATCCGTAATAAATATATCACGCAATACAGGAAAATTGGATTTTGGGTGTAGAAGAGTTCTGGAGGTCGAACGAAAGCATCCAGTATATGTCCTCATATATTCGTTGTATGGTAGTTCACGGGGTCGAATAGTGCCTGTTGATTGATACCCCGCCGCCTATCCATGGCAAGTAGTAGTTAAAGATGCCTCCAATGAAGGCATGGCAGGCTTGGCAGAATGGTTTCTCTGGAATTCGAAAACTACGAAATGTTTAGATCCGTTTTACATCGTTTCTTGATCTGCTTAACTATTTGATGTGTGTTAATACGTGTTGTATCGTTCTGCTCTTTATTAGCTGCGAGCTCCGTTCACAGATATCTGATGGTCTTTGTAATATTTAATCTCATTTCATCAATCTCGATGTAATCGTTTTATTGTATTCATTAAACAGTTCATGTGTTTTTTCAGCGTTGATTTTTATTGTAATTTTCGCACATCAGGTGACCATTTTCTTCAATTGATCTTGTCAGGATCGACTAATCATTATGAGATGAGTTTTCTTTGGAGGATGTACAGAAATATCCCCAAATAGTGAAGGGTAATTTATGTGATGATGTGTCTGTAGAGCTTCATGGCCTCGAACGCGGCCTTCAACGGGTGCCGCAACGGCGTCCGGCATTTAGAACGCCACTGCTCTGTGTGTTCATCTATCCTGTGCTCCCTGGGCGATGACGAGACCGTGGGTACCCAGTTTGGGAGCGGCCAGAAGCATTCAACGATGAAGGAATCTCACCATTATCAAGAAAAATATGTGAAGATTTCGTGTAGAAGGGTCGGTCAATCAACCTCTGAGGTCTCATACCTGTGGTGTAACATTAACCTCGGACCGTTTACATTACAATCATCCATCATTTATGATACAGACAGCAATGTCTCGATCCATTGGGCAGCATTCTCCAGATACTGAGCATCATGATGTTGCAGATCAGGCAGCGCCGTCACATGATGATGTTACCAAGGATGACGTTACTGATACGATGG
>RBZT01000960.1:0-33630 GCA_003693705.1 Polymyxa betae
CGATCTTCCAGAATTGATGCACCAGCATTGCCCACAGATCAAAGCGAAATCAAACCGAACGTCATTCCCCGTGAATTACTCAAGCTCGCTGAGGATCTCTCCAGGAATAATCTCGAAGTTCAATCCGGCAGAAGTCGCACTGGCAAGAAACGTCGGAATGACGGTGACTTGTCAAATGTGTCTGTCGATACTCTTGTATGATGTTAAATTCAATCAAAACTTGGTTCCAAGTTTCTTATCGTTTGCCTCTTTTGATTATAGCTACATGTTTCATCCTTTTGATTTGGGTATCACGTAATCTAATATCAAGAGTGTGATGTAGAATCTGTAAGTGTAAGCGCTAAGTAAGATAGATGCTGTCGTCAAATACTCAAAGCTATATAAACGAGATCTGCATTGTATATCGTAATCAATAAACTCACTTATTATCGTCCTTGAATAACTGTTGAATTAACCGGTTTTGCGTCGTTTCTGTCGCTTAGTGCCAGGTTTAGGTCGGTCTGGATGATCGTCATGAAAATCTTGAATCATTTCTCTTATAGCAGCATGTTGCTTAAGTTCAGATGCAGGTTCCCATGACCGATGTTCAGGCCCATAACCTTCCCAATCAACTAAATACTCGTAGCGGCGATTTCGCAAACGGCAATCAATGATGGCAGCTACCACATATAATCCCTCGCCGGCATCATCGATTAATGCAGGACCTGGTTCGAATGTTTTCGGGGCAGGTCGGCAGGCGATCTTGGGCGATGAAACAAGATGGAGTTCATCTTGATCGGAATCGTTGTCGTCGTAATCTGAACAGAGACCTGGGACAATAGATCGGGGTCGATGAGCGCCGGGTTGATGATTGTTATCAGCTGTATTGTTCTGATCAATAACAGCCAACAGCTGTTCCATTCCGTGACAATGATAGATGATTGATGAATAGGTTATTGGGCTGGTACGCCGGAACCCAATGAAACCCGGAACTAGGTAGACTATATTTACAAATTATTTACCATGAACACAATTTTCCATGTTTTTTCTACAACTATTGACGTAGGCAGCTATTCATTTATCTTGTTTTATTTATCATTCTAAGGCTTGTTCTATTTTACTTATAGCCTATGTCTAGTGCGATCCTGATAGGGTCAGTTCAGTAGCCAGTCCTCGTTTCCTTTCATTGATACGTAATCTAATCTATCAAAATACGGTATACTTGCCTCAGAGTTCTATCAAAGAGTAAGGCGAGGTTTCTCTCAGCTCAGCTTCAATACATCGAACAACTATATCCAATTATCTAACGGCATGAGCTCATATAAGAGCGGAAAGTGAATCACTTCATATCACAAACCGGAACCCAACTGTGTAGACCTGACTTACCTGATTCATTGTTCTTCACCACTTTGTCGATAGCCTTCTCAATTTATACGAGTTGAATCTATTATCAGTTTGCGCATTTACCAGCTGATAATTATACAGCATAACCCAAAATGTCGACATTGTCGTCATCACAATGTTTGGGGCCAAAAAAATTGATGGCTATCGTTGCAGTATGGTTCTTAGTTCTATCTCTGCCGTTAGTGCTCTATAAGTCACACCCTTATAAGGATGTGCAGAATGTGCAGATTGTTGTATTTCCGAATGCATCAGGAACTACATACCCTGCTTGGCCACCAACACGTGAAATGTTGAGTTTGATTGCAGATGAACAAGGTCGTGTCACTGTTGTTGGCGTCAATTTTGGATACATTGATATGTTCTATAACTGGGCCCGAAGTGCTACCAATGTCGGCTTAAACAATATCGTTATTGTGGCTTTGGATGACAAAACCTATCAAGTTCTGCAGAGTCGTTTCCCTGAGAGGACTCTTCTACCATCGTTCAAAGTAGAAAGCGGCTTTGCTGAATTCGGGTCTGTGAAGTTCAAGAAATTAACCCATACTCGACCATCCTTTATTCGTGCTATTGTGGATCTTGGATTTCCTGTATTCTATATTGATACTGATACGATCATGCGACGTAATCCATATCAGGATATCGAACGTGCCTTAATGCAGGAGCCTAATACTACTATGATGGTATCTGAAGATGGAATTCCTGGATATTATTGCTCCTGTATGTTACATTTCTCATGTGATGAAAGTTCTCGATCTGTATTGAAGGCCTGGGAGACTGAATGTCTTAATACTCCTGATTATGATGATCAACATGCTCTAAATGTGGTCATCGCTGAATATTCCATTTTAGAAAGGTTCCATCTATTCGTCATACCAGAATCTGCATTTCCTAGCGGCAAACGAACGTTTATCAAAGGGTACGATTGGCATAGATTCCCTGATGGGCCTACTATTGTACATGCTAATTATATGATTGGACACGACAAGAAAATGAAGGCACTACAGGATCGAGCTGCATGGGATCATAAAAGGATTTTACCTGTTCTGTATAATGATATCGAACCAGCGAGATTTTATTGACCCATCATTCTATTGATGTTATATTACTTTAATAAATTTATCAAACATTGGACGTCTCCTTCTTCTTGCAGGAAGCGATGAGTTTACGATATCGTAAACCTTCGTAATGAGTTTTATCGAACCTCTTTTTCAGATCCTGAATAGCACTAAGCACATTCAAATGGCATTGCGCTAATCTCGCGATCTCGTTTCTTTCGTCAGTTACAAATTGCTCCAAATTATCTGTGAATGTTGATTGCATAGTGGTAGATTTGAGGCATGCTTACAGGCAAATGCAGGGTCTAACGACAAATCTACTGGAATAGTACGCTGAGCTAATCGGGCCAGTGTATTCTCAGATGGGTCCACAAAAACGAATTCGTCGTAAAACTCGGTTAATACTGGCTTCTTAACAGATAGTTGACCTGAGAAGAAGTTAGTAACGAACCATATTGATCGCCGAAATTACCAGATGGATGAAAAAGATTTATCGGGTGACTAAACTCGACAGGATGCTCATTACGATCATGAAAAAAAACCTTGATGTTGCACACAAACTCTCCCCACTGAACCAAATTGAATTTACAAAAAGCGTTTGATTAGAAAACCTACGCCATGTTCAGTCACTTCAAAGGGAGGTTTTTGAACAACTAACACAAATTGAACTTCGAGCAAGCTACTGCTCATGGAGACCCACCTCTAACAGGGCAAGCAAAGCTTTCATGAAGATGAAAAACCACCTTCCTAATGATTGTAGACAGATCATCGTCTTTCGTTAAAGATCTAACATAGACAGTCCATTTATGAGAATGAGATGAGTCAGCATCTGAACCCATCCACCATGCCATACTTCCATGAACAAAAGGACGCCATACTGTTTTGCCCTTAATACGACGATTACTTGGACCAGAAAGAGACCCAGAGCCTAGATCAGATCCAGATCCAGCCGCCATTCATATGCTCACTACGCAATCGTAGCCCGCCCTGCACTCATAACAGTCTAACCAAAATCCGAGTAAAATATTGAATCTTAATATTGCTTCTGTGGCGCAGTTATTTATCCATTATTGCAATTGTTAACCTGCGTTTGTGTCGCATCCAACTCATGACTGGTAGGTATTCTTGCTCTCTGCTGTTCTGCTTTTTCGTTGCTTTGTTTAGCAATACAAACTGGGCGTGAAATTCGAGTCAAATACTGTAAATTGTAAAACAAATACACTACCGGTACAGCATAGTACAATCCATTCTGTATTATGAAAACACAATGATCAGTTCGCGATCAATGCCACGGCCGCAATGATGATAGCGAAGGTCAATCCTATGGATGTTTGGGATGAGCTTAGTGACGAGCTGGTTGCCGATTGATCCTGTATTGCAGATACCGGCGCTGGTGTTGGATTGGATGCTTCCTGAACTTGATTTTGTGTAGTAACTGGTGCTGATGTCCTGGGTAGGCCATATGGGTTTGTACCGTTGAACTCTCCATGGAAATTGGTTATTGCACAGGCTCCTCGAGTATCGACGTCTTGGGAACAGATAAATGGACCTGGGTTGTTAGCGAATTGACAATCAGCATCGGTGGTGCATAATGTGGTTGGGTTCCTAACTCACTTATTAAATTTGAATATTAGATTTGAGTAATAACCTACCAGTAGAAATTCCCAAGATCTTGCTGACCACATACAGATTGTCGTGTACTGGTTTCGCTGCAATATCCCCACTTCAACATTATTTAGTGCTTTCAACCAGTATATCTGCATTCCCTACTTTAGAGCAACATTGAGTTTCTTCATTCATTTCTGGGCATGATTTCCAGTTGAAGAAGGGACCACATCGGAATCCATGAACATCATCTTGGCTATTAGTTATGACAAACAGGTTCACGATCACTAACGCCCACATAAGCTTCTTACCAATCATGGTATTTTGATTATGATTGTCAATCATGGTTCAATTCGCATCTCATCATTACTTCAGACGTGTGCCTTAAAATTCAACGATATCTCTCAGATGGCACACGTTGCCACTCACAAATCATGATCAAGTCGAACGAAAAGATTTTCTAGGCGCGTTCTCTAGGAATTGGTTCTGAGAAGGATATAATAATCATATGGTATTATCGCATTGAAATGAGTGGTGATCGTACTTAGATTCTTCGATTATCAGTAGTGGTTCAATCCAATAAATATTCAGGTTCAACTTGGGTTGATCATTGGCACAATAATCAATAGCGATATATTCCTCAGCAATAGCACCCAACTAATATTCATACAGCACACGATCTCGACGTCATCACAATAGTAACTATGAAGAGCAAGAATTGATATGTGATTGGATCCCAATCTCAATGAGAAGTTTGCACTTGTTGATAGACTGCTGCGAACTTTATCTTGAAATTTAGAACAAGAGCGTTGTCATCGACAATACAATTCCCCACTTTCACTGGCAAGGTTTTTCATGACTTTGGAAGTGATTTAACATGCTTAATAGGAAGAAAGTCGAATTCTGTCTTTTTAAGCGGCCGCATTCGCTTATTTCAATACACCTAAGAAGATGTGATTGGCAATCAAATAGAGAATCTCAAAGGCTGTCCTATAACCGGATACGTTATTTCTGCAAATCGGTTTGGAGCAATACAATCTGAGGAATCAAATGCCGACCCCGTTGCGATCTTTGATTATAGAAAAGCACATTATGGCTAATTTGAGAAACATTGCGATTGGCCAAATATCGATATTGATTGTACATTTCATCAAGGACGACGTTATGATTCCACTTTTCATGACCGAATAGAAAGGTCTTATTAACGTCGTCGATGTCATGATACCATCCATAATCTTGATTGGACTCAAGCATGGATACGAATGGGATTTTTGCTGATATTGCTGAATGATCTGAATAACAACCTCGATTCTATCACGAGGTCGTCCTCTAAGAATGACAGGATACGTGAATGTAGAACCGTCTTGCCACATTATCAGATGGATTTGACGATGATATGTGATGGATACAAATATTATGATATAATACTAATTAACCCAACTAGAATCAAGATCAGGTTTAGTGAAAGACTCCTAACAATGGCCTATTGCAGTGAACTTTTTTTAATGTTCATGTCTAGAGTATGTAAAGTACTGAGATTTAAATGCACAAGGGGAATGACATTCAGATCGAGATGCAAGAACGATTACGTAATCAGGGATCTTCCCAGACTCAGCACATTGGTACCACTTTCTTGATGGATTTTCTATGTAATTCTCCTACAACTACCTGTTTCCCAGTTTATTAATCACAAGCGTGAAATTTCAGAGAGATTCGCTTCATTCTAATTGAATTTTTTGCATTTCTGTATAATTCAATCTGTGAGTCAGGCCTCTATAACCTTGCTGAAGTCTTTTTTCAATATACAAATTGCATTAATGCGAATTCATCTACAATGGAACCAGTTTCCAACACTGTCACAGCACATCGTTTAGATATTATGACTGCATTCCAGCAACGAGTTTCATTAAACCAGATAGATTCGATGTAACACGTTTGGATTTGGCCTGGATGTTAATAATGTGATCTCAGAAAAGCGAGCTATCTGGAAAATCAGTGAAGGCATGAAAGTCGATACTCAAACTGAGTTACATCCAAGTCAGAGACATCTTCTGTTCATTGTCTATAATCCTCAGACAATTTGCGACGAAAATCAAGGACGGGAACAGCATCGTCCTCCATAACCAGAACGTCTTCGTCTGCGTATTTTCCAAAAGCCAACCCTTCGAAAGTCTCAAACTGATTCATTGTGCTCAGGAAGTTGCCTTTGTTTGTTAATTATGACCGAAATAGAGGCAGATGGATAACCGCACGACCTCTTTGAATTGCAGATGACAAAGCCGCTCTCGATCGATGTAAGCAGTAAAAATATGTCGCTGTGATACTTCATCATATCTATTCAGATCAAAGCCCAACTGATAGAATAATGCCCGACTACATTCTAAGCGATTACCATAGGCTAGAATCGTATAAGGAATCTTCTGGGTGCCATTATCTGGAAAATTTCAATTCGGATCCTGAATTTCATCTAGCGATAGTGCATCCCAAGCTTCAAAATGCAGCCAATTTGTAGCGTTATGGAGTCGATAAATGTCTCTTAAAGCAGAAATTGGACTAGATAATGGTACAGAACACATCTGCAGATACTGATTAATGATCTCAGAACTGATATGAGGTCAAATAAGAACCTAAAAATATTAAATGAACCCGCTTCCATTGAAATCAAATAAGCTAATGGTGATATCATATCAGATTTAATAATAAAAACAATACAATGAACATAGATGGAGATCAGGACTATAACTCCCTAAGCTGTAATTGGGAATATAACCCATATCGAGCTATTGGAATTGGTATTGGTCTTACCAACCATCAATTAAAAACACTGAACTCAATAATATTAACTTTTGACAGTAATATACTACCAGGACATATTTATTACGTAACTGTAATAATACCATCTCCTATCTACTTTCGAGTAGTATTGGGATCAATCTCGTCATTAACATCTGTCTTCACTAATCTGGATTTAGATTACTGGAAGATAGCATGTAGCATGGTCGTACGTTAACAATATTGATGAACAATGCAGGATCCACCGCCATTAGACATTGGACAATGAAAGCTCAGTACTGGTAGTTGAGATTCTGTCACAGAGTCTCATGGCAGAGTTGCAATTTCATGCTACTAATGTCAAGTACTTTTGCTGTCTTGGACACGGGGGTGTTGCATTCTTAAGCAGCACATTTAGCTCAAATTTTCATCTTAACTGTTCTTGCTGAGGGATGCGATTGCAGATGATGCAGGCCTTAATCCTTCTGCTCGTAATACATCTAATTGGAGCTCAAGATCCATTCACATACGTTGTACCTGGGTCATGTTCATCGCCATCTACGTCGTATGATCCATCATCTTTAACATGTGTATCATGCCCATCCAATGCTGTTGCGAATCAGAACCAAACCGCCTGTGTTTGCGCTGCTGGGTATTATCAAACTTCTGCTCCTAATGTCAAACCTATTACATGTTCTGATTGCGTGTCACAAGGAATGGTATTGATTTTGATATGATAATATATCGCTGGCTTGACTACTATTAGGTCGCAAGTCAAGATCGAAGTCGCTGTCTGTCGTGTGATGGCTCAACACAAGCTGTATTAGATCAAACACGGCGAGAATGCACCTGTCCATCACATCTATATGCTTTGTGTTGGGTTCTATTTGTATGTCTGCCAGATATCATCTTATAATGCTTTTCCAGCTGACAGCACGTCGACGGGACGTCCCCTATCATCGAAGCAGTGTACATTATGTCCATCAAACTCATATTCAACGACATCATCGCCACATGAATGTATATCGTGCCCAGACCCAAATATGAGTTTAGATGTATCAACATTAACATGTAGATGTACAACTGGATATACACAGGTATCCATTTATTTTTACTGCTTTACACAGATATACTCAATTTTCTTGCTGCAGTACCAGCAGACTTGCATTTTAAATTCTTGGCAATCTGAAATCTCAGCAAGATGGCCTGTCAGTTTAGCGGGTGTTCGCCAGTTTCGTGACGTCGTTAGCTCTGATGGTGAGCCTGTATCGCCTACTGTAAAACAGACGTCAGCTATTATTTCAAATCTATTCATGCCCGCTGCTTCTGGTTGTAAGGTACATTCTATAATATTTTAAATCATTGTATTCAATACTATTTAGTATTCAGCCGATATTACCTCTTGCCAATCTTTGTTAAACCTGTGTGTACTTCAATTATATGATCCTGGCTCACCACCATGTGATCTATTCGCATCCATTGCGGCTGGCGTTCAGTTGACAGTACATGAGTTTCGAGACTGGAAATATCATATGCCTCTCGGAATGCTTTCAGATTCCAGGTATCCGTATCTTTCATGTCTTTTTGCCTTATTCTGAATCTCAATTCAGTATTCTGACGAATACCGATCTAATGTCAAGCGTTGCATTAGCTGGGTCTGGATCTGAACTGCAATACGTGATTGTATCATATTATGTAAATGGCACAATTGCATCGGTTAAGACTTTAACAAATGAGTTGCAACTTTGTCCACAATCACCCGATCATGCTACTGATTTCATGTTATTTGGAAGTCGATATGACAACGCGTGCTGGATATCATTAACATCGTTATTGACCATCACCCATCCTCTATTTCACGATCTTTACTACGTTGACAGTGGTTTTGATACTGACCTGTTTCCTGACTTTTCACTTATTTGTTTGATTTCAGGAAAGCTATTCCCCGTTCCAATCAAGATTCTAAATTATCGCGAGAATAATCAACTTGTAAATGTGGACCCATCGACAAACGCCGAAATCGTGACTTCTACTATCAAACTACATCACCGATTCATAACGGTCGATACTCTTAGCGGTAGAATTTCACAACAGTCAGATGTGCCCAATATCTTCTCATATCTCAAAACTGCCGAGCTTCGGTAAGACGGTAATGATGCAACAAGATTGTCGTTGAAATGTGGTTGCAGAGTTTCGATGCAGTATGGATCGTCTTCGAAGATCTATCCTCCACTGCTCGTTTTAACATATTCGGAAAGAGAAACATCAACCTTAGGTTAGATTAAGCTTGCTTAAAAGTCGTAATTGAAATTTTTCTTTGCAGCTGGTACAAGTGCATTGTCATGGGTTTTATTTCGAAGCCAATACTCGAAAGATTTATCCGGTGTTTGGACTGGTGGCAATGCAATCTTTGTTTGTGCCATGCTGTTTATTGGTGCAGTATTATTATTGCAAATGTGGAAGCTGTATATCAATACAGATCTCAGCACCGACTCTGCCAAGGTTTGATGAATTATAATTCTAAATTTATACTGAATCAATGTACAGTTTGTCATTGCTTTTATGATTGAAGCTGTTTGCATAGCATCCAACGTCATATTCTGGATGGTGCTATTGCTCACCTGCTATTTCCTAGTGTTTTTTAAGTTCCAGCAAATTGCATTTATTCTTCTGCCTCTTGTGAACGGACCAGAAGAGCAAGCATTCACTGCATCAGTTATATTTGTATTTTTCGGAAAGGTTCCTTGACGCCTTGTTTGCTTGTCACTTCACCGTACTTACGAATTCAAAAGGTCGTTGTAATCATCCGACAATTGTGGCGTCAAATCAATGTCGACTTATTCTTCATTGATTGGGAGAAACCGAAACAATCATCGGGTGAAACGTGTAGCAATGTATCTGTTTGGAGAAAGCTTTTTGTTGCTAATGAATGGAATGAATTAGCAACAATTCGTACAGTTAATATTGAGCTTATACTGCTGGCGTTGTTGTTCATGCTTCGTGGTATCAATCTGGAGTATTTATCAACTTCACAACCATCGCTGTCTCTAACACCAGGACTAGCTCCTATCAATATTATACTGAGATTCGCAGTGACCACTACCCTATTCTTATCTTTCGCCACTGCTCAAGTCGTATATCGAAAGCTAATTCATCACCGGTTTTTCACACATGATATCGTCCAGTTTGTGGACTTTATGACTATTTCAAACATCAGGTATGCATAAGACTTATCTCACTTTTCATGTGTAACATGGTGATCCAGTGCATTCGTTCTGGATAGTGATATTCATGGATACTACATTCATGGTCGTACTCTTCATGCATTTGCAGATGCAACAATGGAAGAAATTACTCGACAACTTCGAATGGAACGAGTAGGTCTATAAAAGCCGATGTTTCACTATGTAATACTAATACGCATTAGAAAGAGATGGTGAAAAACCGAGGTCTAGTAAACGGCAAGGATACATTCGAGATCTTTGTGACACCTGACTTCCGATTACATTATGGATCGATCTTTCGTGAGATTGCTCATCATCGTTGTGACCATCATTCATCTGTACGTTTGGGATCACAAAAGCAAGTATCCAGTGATATATCAACTGAGTCGTCACTGTTGGCCCAAGCTGATGCCAAATTGAATCGATTTTTACGTAATTTCATCGATCAAAATTCGACATCATATGTCTGGGCTGAATCTCAGCGAACATTCTTGGAGCGGGTTTTTAATATTCCGCCCTCCATTAAGGAATCAAAATCGACATTGTTCTTAGATGGTCTCTATTTCATTATATCTGCATACTTTTCTGATTTTTCTGTCTAGATCCTGATTATGGCTTTATGAATCTCTATCTGATGGGCATAGAATATGATATTGTCACATTTTCAATCTCCCTTTATGCTGTATGTGATCTGGCATTTGACAACACCTTCGTTTCCATATTTGTCGTATATGTGGTCAACCGAGCTATTGGATTTGTTCGCCATCATTGGGGACAAATTAACATATCGAAAAAGACCCTTGTCGATAAAAGGTTTCTGCTGTAATCTTCCTTGCTAATAGTAAGCCTTGCCATTTCGGGCCATTTGATCCATTTATGATTTTATGCATGGAATAGATAAGCGAATCATTTTTGTTGGTAACTAGTTATTGGGTGAGATAATATTTTGATCTTACGATTAGATAAAGAGATCACGATATGGGTGTCTGCGGTTCCATACTCAGATAATTGTAACCGTTGGATTTCCTACTGCCTGATTGCCTGCTAATACATTATAATCAATGACACATAGACTGGCTATCTGGCCGAAAAGTATATGTAAGATAGCGCTCAGACATGTTTTAGGTCGATGACTACTTTACATCCGAGATTTGCACTGACCAGCAATAAGTTGATTTGCTTTTCGGTCAGCTACAAAATAAAGTTCGCTGAAACTAAACTGACAGTAGTGCAATATCCAGCAACATAGATATGTCTGATGCCTCAGCATGCATTGACAGCAGATTTGATTGTCGATCTCTTGCAGACGTTCAGATATTAGACATAACCTAGATGAAGAATCCACTAAGTCTGACATAGCAGAGATAATTATGAGAAGATCTCCCATTGGTTAAGCAAGTTTTATGTGAACCACATTAAAGATCAGCTCGAGTTGCCTACAGTATAACCTCCGGATCAAGAAACAGTTGATCAAAATGTGAGAAGTGAGTCTGTCCGTGGTTCGTTCATACTAGTTTGAGAGTATCGCATTAATTTGTGTTATCACAAAGATAACATCATGCAGACGACGTCCATTGACGAGGGGTTGTACAGCAGACAGATATATGTACTCGGTCATGAAGCAATGTACGCCATGCAATCAGCTACGATTGTTATTCATGGACTCTCTGGTGTATGATTCATATGTTAAGTACATTTCCTGTTTCGTGATAAAGCCCCATTAGGTTGGCCTAGAAATCGCCAAAAACTTGGTCCTTGCTGGTGTAAAAAGCATTGTTTTAGTAGATCCTAATCCTGTTTCGAATCGAGATTTGGCATCTGGAGTGAGTCGCTTACTTCTTCATGAAGTTGTCATTTCTCAAGATTGCAAACCTAGTATTATTACTCGGAATCACAAGTTGGCTGTGTATCTCGCGCTGAAGCTGCATTTCCTCATCTGGCGTCACTTAATCGCTATGTACATGTAGTTCTACATCATGGTTATTACTTGAATGTTCAATACTGAACCTGCTAACAAATTGCTCAGGCAGTTTTGATATCGGGCTGATATCGTCGTATGCTCCGGTTGCTGTTCTATTATGGGCAGTAGAGCATCCTATCGTGAATGATACATTACTAGTCAATGAATACTGTATTCAACACAATGTTAAATTTATTCAGGCTGATGTTTTTGGAGTTTGCGGCATGGTTAGCTACGTACTTGAACCTAAAATTTCAAATCTAATGCTTTTTAGGTATTTGTCGACAATGGAGACGAGTTCGTCGTCCAAGATTGTGATGGCGAACCTGCTCTGGAAGGACTCATTGCACACATATCTAAAGAAGATAATGCTGTTGTTACTTGTTATGATGAAACTCGACATGGACTTTCTACTGGTTTGTCGCTTTTATATTCTTGATTGGCTCTAAGTCTTATACTGTATAATTAGATGACCGCGTTGTATTCGTTGATGTAGAAGGAATGACGGAAATCAATGATATTGTTTGTGAGATCACAGTGTTGGGCCCTTTTAGCTTCAAGGTTCATCACAACACTACTCAATATAATGATTACTCAAATGCCGGTCGCTTCCGGCAAATCAAATCTTCGAAGACCATGCGCTTTTCGCGGCTTCGTGAGAACCTGATTCATCCCAAAATGGCTTGTGTCGAATTTGGTAAAGAAGATTTTGTCAAACAAGTAATGAACTGATCAACATTGAGCAATACGTTGGTTGCTTTGTTCATTCACCATTAGGTACACATTCTACACCAAGCCCTTTCTAACTTTCGAATTACCTACAAACGCGAACCTCGTCACGACTCTTGGAATGATGCAGAACAGATTGCAACTATAGCAGACACTATCTGTAATCACAATTCTCGTATTACGTCCTTACAATAATTGCCATTTATGCAGGCTCGAATAATTCATCTGGAGAATTTGGTCAGATTGTCGACAGAAAATCCATTGTTCGAATGGCTCGCTGTGCATCATATTGCTTAGCTCCAATTGCTGCTGTTATTGGCGGTATTGCTGCCCAGGAGGTATCGATGTCTTCATAACACATTCTTTGCATCAAGCATCATTAAATCGGTTTAGGCATTGAAATCTTGTACTGGCAAATTCACTCCTTTTAATCAGCTGTATTATTTTGACTGTATTGAAATCATGTCTGAAGTTAGTATGAATGCCCTCTTTTCGATCATAATCTGAAGCTCTTCCAAGGCCATTACAGACTGTACCGAGTTTCAAATTTCTGAGGACCATCAGTCCAGATATCTGAGCCAGATCGCTGTCATTGGAACCACTCTTAATGAACGCTTGAGACAATGTACGACCTTTTTAATAGGTACTGGAGCTATCGGCTGTGAAATTCTCAAGAACTGGGCCATGATGGGTGTTGGAACTGGACATTCTGCATCTGTATGATTTTGTTCTTTAAATGCATATTGTGAATATCTGTGCAGATAACTGTTACCGATATGGATACCATCGAACGTTCCAACTTAAATCGTCAGTTCTTATTTCGAGATAATGATGTTGGTCAGCTGAAGTCTCTGGCCGCTGCGAATGCAGCTTGCCTTATGAATCCTCATGTAATCCCTAATCTTTCTCTTCTAAACTTTTTTTATTTTTGGCTTATTTAGGTTAATATTTTGGCTCATAATAACCGTGTCGGTCCCGAGACTGAATCTGTTTATAATGATCAATTCTGGGACTCTCTAAACATTGTTTGTACCGCTCTGGATAATCTTGATGCGCGACTCTATGTTGATCAGCGATGTGTCTACTATAAGGTATCGGTATTATTTAAAAAAACAATCGATTTCAACATTATTGTAGAAACCTCTTATGGAGAGCGGTACAATGGGAACAAAGGGCAATACTCAGATTGTAGTTCCTCATAAAACAGAGTCATACGGTGCCACTCGTGATCCTCCCGAAAAATCTATTCCACTGTGCACTTTGAAGAACTTCCCGAGGTGAAAAGTATACTTTCATACTCGTATGACTCTTTCATGATTACTGCTATTCAGTCAAATCGAACACACAATCCAATGGGCCCGAGATATCTTTGAAGGCTGGTTCAAAGTCGGTACTTCGTGTATTGCAAGGATTTATTGCTGAGCTTGGTGATTTTTCATGATAGATCTCGGCTGATACTGTTAATCAGTATTTGTCAGATTCCGATTTCCTGGATACATTGCGAAAAGAGAATCCCAACTCTCTTCTCGGTATTTTCCTGCAAGTTTCTTATCATTTGTGTTTGATTATTGATAGAAACTCTGCGAATCATTGAGAACTCGCTCTCTGTATGTCGTCCTCTGTCTCTTTCAGATTGTGTTCAATGGGCTCGGATTCAATTTGAGAAAGAATTTAATCACAATATCCAACAACTGTTGGTTACATTCCCTCCGGATTCATTAACATCTTCTGGGACTCCTTTTTGGTAGTCATATTCCATTATCAATGCTGAATGCAATCGTGACCGTCTGCTTTAGGTCGGGTCCGAAACGTGCCCCTTCTCCATTGACGTTTGATGCACAGGTTTAAATCGCTGTTCTTTGTTGAAACTTGATTCATTGTTTGTCTTAGGACTCACTACATATGTCATTCATTGTTGCAGCTGCTAATCTACGTGCGTTCAATTTCGGCCTGAACGGATACATTGATTGCGAGCTCGCCAAGGTATTCAGTCAAGTGTCGTATTTATAATATCGAATAACTGCAATGCTTAGAGTATCATCAAATCAATCCAAGTTCCAGATTTTCATCCTAAAACTAATGCTCATATTGCTGTAACTGATGATGATATGAATCATACTTCAGATAATGGAAATGAACATGTCGCTGCATTTGAAGCTGATAAGATCATTTCAAACCTTCCCGCGCCTTCAAAATTAGCAGGCTTTTGTTTGACACCAGTTGAGTTCGAAAAGGACAACGACGCAAACTTTCACATCTCCTTTATAACAGCCTGTTCTAATCTTCGCGCTCGTAACTATCGAATATCAGAGGTATCAGCCAGTGAGACTAAACGGATTGCTGGAAAGATTATCCCGGCGATTGCAACTACAACGGCTATCGTCTCAGGCCTAATCTGTATTGAAATGTATAAAATTCTCCAGGTAGGTGTGCTTATTTACCATTGCAACTGTAAGCTGAGCAACTGTGTTAGGATCTGACGATAGACAAATTTCGAAATTGTTTCATCAATCTCGCATTACCTCTGTTCTCATTTGCAGAACCCGTTTCACCAGCTGTTAATTGCTCTTCGATTGGTTCTAATGCAGAACGTTCGTTGGAGTGGACTCAATGGGATTACATCGATGTTCCATTAGGTAAGCAGCTTTCCCCATTTTGTTGATGGTCTTTATATTGATGGAGATATGATAGGAAATTGCACTTTATCGCAATTAATCGGCTATTTAAAGGAGGAGTTTGAAGTTCATGTCGAGATGTTATCATATGGAGCTTCATTATTGTTTGCATTCTTCTCTCCTCAGGCTACTCGCAATAGTCGTCTTCCCATGCGTATCACTGATCTTATCACCAGTGTAACCAAACAACAGTTTCCAGCTAACAAAAGATACATCGTTCTCGAAGCTTGCTTAACTAATGCTAACGATGATGATGTGGATTTCCCAAGTCTTCGCCTGAATTTGCAATAATTATGTTGCAATAAACGGTGTGTTTCAGTGTCGGACCAAGAACCGCCTCGCTTATCTCGTTAGTTGTTAAGAGTATAGAGGGGATTGGTTATTGTGTATAATACAGTGTTGCAAGATCACTTTATCTCTGTATATTGCTGTCCAAACAGCGTACCATATCAGATTCCATGAATATGGAGAAACTTGAATGATGACGCTGTAACCTGATTGGTTGTTAACAGCATTTGCAGAGTTTCAATACATAACGATCTACAATATTGCATGGCACATCAAATTGATCTAGTTCGAAGCTCGAATACTTGTTGAAGAACATGCAGAGATGTTATAGCTGTCTTCACTGTCTATCTGGGTATCTGTTGAGCATATGATCACAATTTGATTGTTTATGGATTTAGATCTTCATATTCAACATCATCAAAGTACATATCTGATGCACCAACAAGGCATTTCTCCAATGCTTGTTGATAATTCCATTGGACATGTTCAAACTCGTTCTTGTTCATTCGTTTCTGATCGTTGCCCTGGGTTGAATCTCGTTTCCGCTTAGATCTTGGCGATGACGTCTTGGTTGAAGCGATCTGGACTCCTGCTTGTGATTGTTGTGGATATGATCCAATAACAACTGGATATTGTTCTGTTGGTGTGTTTATGTTCATCACTGACTGATTCGGACACAATTCTCAATTTCAAAGTGACTTGATTGAAGGTCATGGCCACATTAACTTGAACATAATTGCAATGAGTTGACTCAATACCGACCTGATCATTGACTACATATTCATTCATTAGTAGATTGATCGAGATAGTTCAGCATAACCTAACATTGCTCTGACTTAACAACTGGACTATTATGATGAGATTTAGATTTAAGATGTTTTGAAAGGAATTCCCGAATAGCCTTCTTTGCATCGCGAACTAATCCAGGGGTATATCTGCTGTTGCTCGATGATTCGTATTGACTACAAATATGTTCTGAATATGAATAACAGAATAGTAACACCGACTTAATTCATGGAATTTGTATTCAGGTTCTGATATGATTGTTTTATCAATCATTTGAATATCAATGATGAAATGTTTATAGATACATTTCATGGAAGATTGATTTTGTATTGGGAGATGAATATGTCTAAAGTCGTGTATTTACTATGTATATTCAATGGGAATGTGATATCGTTAAAGATCAAG
The DNA here is from genome assembly GCA_003693705.1 of Polymyxa betae. Lineage (NCBI taxonomy): Eukaryota > Endomyxa > Phytomyxea > Plasmodiophorida > Plasmodiophoridae > Polymyxa > Polymyxa betae. The sequence goes on from RBZT01000960.1 coordinate 16,883, forward strand.
ATATCATCATCAGATATGCTGTATATTGTCATATAGGTTGGAATAGGTTCTTGAGATCTCGTTAAACATTCTACAAATATTCAATACAGGGCCCAATATATTCCTCCATCTGTGAGAATCTATCACATAATCCTGCATTAATTGCAGCTATTTTCTTCACAAAATATCCAGATATTCATGTTTATTTTCTACTATCACGTCACAGGTAATTTGCCCAATAATCGGCTTACTCTAAACAGAAGTTTCCACCTTTCACAAACGACATTATCAAGGTCGGTACTGTACTGTCCCTGTTAATTGTTTCTTGCAGACTAGAACCGTACTGGATCCGATCCCGATTTATTTGTACATTGCAGCTCTGCCTTGGTCATAACTACCATTTTGGTACTGATTGAAGCAGCGATAACGATCGATCATGATCTGTACAATGTGTACCTGCTGGCAGCCAACACCATGACCTGTCGTTGAGCTCATCTTCAAGCTCATAATCTAATCTGCTCGATATGGCTCGCTTGGCTGTTTTCGCTAGTGCTGTTCTTGGCCTTGGTGCTTTTACTGAGGCCAGACAGAAGGCTGCTAATGAAGTTCATGCTCTATCCAAGGATATGGGCGAATCCCTATCGAACATTGCTGGACGATTCCTCTCCAAATCGGAGATCGAAGCTCTTGTGACGTTATCATCACCCAAAGATGTGTTCATCAATGAGATCGATCAGCTGCAGAAGGAGATTATCAAAGAATGCCATGCTGAGACTGACACCTTCAACGAATGGCTTCAATCGAAGCAAAACGATCTTTACAACAACAATCTCCAGCTGAGCTCTCTTCAAGGACATCTTTCTGATGTTCAGAACACGATTGCACAACTTCAGGGACAATTAACTGGAGCTCAAGAAGATCAAGGAAATCTTCAACAACAACTTGAGGGAGCTCAAAACGACCTGTTATCGTACCAGCAACAACTCCAAGACGCCATTGAAGAACGTCAGAAGACTCATGATCAGAACGAAGCTATCATCAAACAACATCACGACTCTCTTGCTGTTCTTCAAGGTCTTCGTGATCTCGTTGCTAACTTTGATGTCAACAAGAACGATGTCATGAGCAAGCAGCTTGCCAAAGTTCCCAAAGTGAACCGCCTTCACAAGCATGCCTCCAAGATCAATGCTTTGATCACCTCGGTTAAAGAGAAGATCGCTAAAGCCCTGACCAAAGATCCTCAAGAGAAGGCCAGGATCAAGGACAACCTGTTGAAAATGATTGATGGAGTTATGGCCGGTGTTCAAGATTCTCTGAACTTGTATCAATCTCAGGAAGACGCTCTTCAACAGAAGTTCGACAATGAAGTGAAGCCAGGCTTGGAACAGATGATCTCTCAAACTCAGGATCACATTGGTGCTCTTCAGACTGAGATTGGTCAAGTTGTTGGAGATATTGGCTCTATTCAGAGCGATCTTGACCAAGCTAATGATGATCTCGATCAGACTCAAAGCCAGATCTCCACCCTTGAAGGTCTCATTCAATCATTACAGGATCAGATCCAACAAGGCATTGATGCTCACAACGACAAACAGTCCAAGTGCAAGGCTGATCTGGATGCTCTTGAAGAGATTCGTCAATACGTTGTCGCTAATGTTCATGGTGCTACTCCTGGTAACAACTGTAATCCAGAATCACCAACATGTCCACGATGTCTTTATGATGGTCACTGCTCTCAAGGTCAAATCTGTACAGATGATGGTGTCTGTGGTGTTCCTCCCACTACTGCTCCTCCTCAACCACAATCATACTCAGCCTTGATCACCGATGTTGTTGGTCCTCAGCAAGGTCGTCGTGTTGATGCTGGTGTCGTCTCTCAGACTTCTTTTTCCAATGGCGATTACACCTATATCTTCAAGTACCAGCAGCTATCAAACGCTGATGGATGGGGTAACCTGTTCAACGTTGTTCCAACTCAACCTGGATGGCCCTTCCCTAACCAAGCTGCTCTGTTCCTTACTGGCAACATGTTCGAGATTGATGTCTGTGATGGTTCAAAGCCATGGAGTGAGAGCTACTGGTACCGTAACTTCTATCTTGATCAGGTCGAACTCGGTCAATGGAACGCCATCGCTTTCATCGTCAGCGGCTCAACCAGATCCGTTACCTTCGTTCATCGCAACAGCGCTGGAAAGATCAAGAGCCAGAGCTGGGCTGATTATCATGGAACTGTTCAACAATTCCCAGAAACCGGAATCTATGTTAACGGTCGCGATTACAACAATCTCAACTCTAACTTTGATGACTTCCGTCGTTACGAGCGTGCTTTGGGCGAGAATGAGGTCGAATCCGTGTTCAACGAGTTCTTCGCTTGAACAAGAACGTTGGTTCATCTAATTGATGCTCCGTTCTGATTGCTTTGTATTATAATAATACAAGTTTTGCTTTTTCACTGCATATAATTGAGTTTCTATTCGTCAGCTTTTTCTCAACTTTAACAGTAGCAAAGTGAAGGAGTGCTTTTTTAAATAGTTAAGACCGTTCAGCGAATGTACTCAACCTGGTTTTACCTGATGGCATCTTCCAGCACTTGATCATCTGTCATCATGATTGGTCGACCTTATCTACACCAATCGGAATGGTTTTCAGGAATCGTCAGGTAAATCTGTCTGTATGTTTGAATATCAACAGGTCTTAGGTGCGATAATGCCGCGTCCAACCTCTGGTAATATGATTGTGTTAGTGGTAGATTGACGACATTCTCTCAGTATTATAGAGAATAGAACTCGTGTACAGCAGACAGAGCAGACTAATTGGTATTGCTGGTTTGCAGCAATCTGTTGTTGGTGAGATAAAGTGAAACCGATCCCACACTTGTTTTTCTCCAGGCAAGACCATTGCTTCTATGAAACCGATCTTCTATATATCCCACGATTGTGGTCGCTGCGAGCATGTTTTGAGAAAAGACGCAATCAACAAAATAAGGGTTGTTCTTAAAATAAGTCTGTTCAACATGAATATTATAATGAAATATATCTACCATCAAATACATTGACAATATACACATTGTGCAGAGAGACGTTTTTCTTTCTGAAATTCGAATTGACATTGCTAGACAATTAAAGCGAGGTTCGGCCAAGAGCTTTTGATACTTGAACCATTGTGTCTTCAGGGCTAGTGACAGTATGTCCCACTGTCCTTGAATCCTCAAAGATTTCATGATCGTTCCCGCCTTTATGGGTTTTATCACCGAAGAAGTGGACCTCATCGAAACCATCATCTTCGAGGAACGACAGGCAGTACCGTTTATCCCAGCCGTTTGGAAAAACATCGAAGCTGATTTGGCCTCCAATTGAGTAAGTTAGGCCATAATCAGGGAATTCAGCCTTCAAAGACTCGATCATTTTAGCTCGAACATGGTGTGTTTGATCGTATTTCTCAAATTCGTCACGCTCGCATTGCGAGCAGTTTCTACCGATTGGAGACACGTTTATCATACCTGTTCGAAACTCCACGAATGTTCCTCGCTGCTTGGGTATATCAAGATTAGCAATGTATCGGAGACAGAATTTGATGAAGTTCTGAAGACGTTCTTCACCAAAATATTCTCTGATGCTGGTTGAGCCAAGAGAGTCGCCTTTACGAAATGATACGAGTCCATTCTCAGAGAAGCCATAATCGAATTCAGTGACACATGAATCACCGAGTTGCTCCTTGATCTTGACCAAGTCAGAGCCACCAACAAATCCAATATAGACATGTTTCTTGAGGTTATGCAAGAAATCAATAACAGATTGTTCGGCTTTCTATGACACATTTCAATCTTATTGTTGTAGAAGCTTGCCACCTAGTTTACCATTCGGGGTTTCGTTAATGTACCATCAACATCGAAAAGAAAAATCTTCCGAGGTCGAGCAGATGGTGACTGAGAACGACTCATATGGAATCAGCTGATACCTTAATTGAATAACAACAGGATGGTTAATAACCAGATTAATTAGTGAGAGTGATATTAGACGAAAGGACCTTACAGCCTCCTTGATCTATTATAGAGAGATCAATCAGGACTCAGGCCTCTTCACCATCAGTTAAAGGCTCCGCCCACCACTACTTTCCACCATATAAAAGCCCTCCAATAAAATGAGCAGAATGAGAGGATCAGATCGGATGGTTGAGATTGCAAATTTATTGTGGTTTATTTGATAATTCATATAGCAGTTATTTAATGGTAGTTATTTTTAGTATCCAGATGTTTAGAAACCAAACTCAACAAAACCGCTGTTACAGAGTCAGATTAAATCTCGTAGTCTGATGGTGGTTGGCGTAGGTTCAGTGTAAAGACCAGAAATCATATGGAATCTTCTTAATAGCTAATAGTGATGGCTGTTTGATATGGCTGCGCCTTAACTCGATTTAGAACACATCAGCGTCGTCTCATTCAGTAGGGCCAATCTTAATTGCCTGCTTTTATGACGGATCTGGATCTTGACAAATATCAGACCATCCTCTTTGACTGTGATGGTGTCATGTACGTGATAGAGACTACTGACTATTCGTGATTCTTGAGCGCTTTTATTTCACACTAGATGGAGAAACAGATTGCTTATAAATGGTGCTGATCGGGTCATTAAGCGTCTTCGTGAAATGGTACAATAGCGTCGATAATTTTGCTTGCCTGCTGAAATGCAAAAATTAGGGCAAGCGGTTGTATTTCATCTCGAATAATTCAGGTGCCACTCGCCAGCAATATGTTAATAAGCTGCAATCGTTCGGCATTGATGCAACTATAAACGACATCGTTTGCTCTGCATATGCTACAGCTCAATATCTGAAACAAATCAATTATCAAGGCTGCGCTTACATCATCGGTCAGGAATCTATTTCGCTTGAACTTAAAGATGCTGGAATCAATTGCATAGAATCATTCAAGGTAATCCATTTCTTATTTTACACTTGTTAGTCATACTCGTCCGACATGATGTAATTTTTCTATATTCCTGTAATCATCGGCTATATTCATACAGATACACCCAGCCAATATTCCGACTTCCGAATTCGAAAATCTCTCTATCGATCATTCAATCACAGCTGTGATTGTTGGATTCGATTACGGATTCAATTGTAAATCTCCAACGCTTCTAACAACAGGTATTTAAACTGCTTTTGGTTGCATAGATCTCAAGATGGCATATGCTCAACGGTTACTGTTTAAGGTGCATGCATCTATCAGAATTTTCTATTCGGTTTCTTATTTGCTGGCATTAGCGCCCAGACGTGGTATTTATCAGCACAAACAACGATCCAGTATATCCCACAGCAGACCTTCAGTTTTTGCCTGGAGCGGGATCATGTGTGGCAAGCGTATCAACTGCAGCTCAAAGGGAACCCTATAACATTGGCAAACCCCAGCCCTATATGTTCAACCTTATCAAAAGGTTCAGGTCTTTAACTTTATGCAAATCACAGTTCTGAGTCAATTTCAACAGACGTGACAATCTCGACCGAGAATCGTGTTTAATGATTGGCGATAATCTGTCTACCGATATCCTGTTCGGGAAGAATTGCGGTTTAAAGACATTGCTGGTTTTAACTGGGGTTGCCACGTCTGAAGATGTTGCCTCTTGCCAAGCTCCACCTGATTACATACTGAAATCAGTCGATGAGCTGATTTGAAAATCCTTTCAGTACATAATGTTCGATATTGTCGTACTGTTGCATGGGAAAGTACGATCGAGATGCATTGTCAAATCCAATGGAAGTTGCATATGAAGGATCCTCGCCGTATTCTTCAATATGGACATCCTCACGACGTAATCTTCGTAGACAGAGCATCGCTTATCAGATTGCACATTTTGGTCGAACTGAATCCCATGTATCTTGTGCAACTGGCCTATATGGACATGCCCTACCTTCCTCTAAAAGACGCATCATCGACCGTTGTCGGCATAACGATCCCTCATTAATGTGTTTAAAATGGGAGAACATCCCCTGTAACAGCGCGAACCGATCTGGGATAAGCAGTTGCTCGTTATGCGATGGTCTAGAGCTTTCAATGCTGGCACGTGCGCTGCTCATTAACCGTCACGTTCGCACATTAGATATGTCTGGATTTCGATTGACACCGAGAGCTATACATAGCATGGCAGAATTATTCGAACAGAACGGAACTATTGTTCATATTATACTGGACCAAACTGCACTTGGAGATAAGGGCATCGAACTTATATCGAAAGCGTTAAGCCGTAATGGGACGTTAAAAGTTTTATCAATGAGGAGAGTGGAAATCGGCTGGGTTGGAATGATGTCTTTAGCAGCAGCCTTAGAAAAGAATTTTAGTCTAACTACGCTTGATATCAGGTCTAATCGAAACCAGTCGGACTAACAAAATCTTTGAAACGGTTATTTAGGGATAACTACATTTACCAACGTGGCGCTCGAGCATTAGCTCAAGGTCTGCGATCCAATACAGCTTCGAAACTGACATCGTTAGATATGCAATCAACTTCTATCAATATGAAAGGAGTTGAAGCTATTATGGATATCATATGCGGTAATTCCTGCTGCCAGCTCCATCATCTAAACTTAAGCAATAATTTCGCTGGAACGGCCGGAATAACGATTGTGGCCAATTCGCTTATATTCAACAGAACGCTCACTATTCTCAATCTGGCTGGAAACATTTGTAAGACTACAGAATTCGCAAGCCACATGGTTTAGTTTTCTGCAGGTGGAGATGAGGGGGCTATACAGCTGGCCAGAGCAATTCGAGCAAATTCCTCGTTGATTCATTTAAACCTTTCGTTGAATGATATACGGGACAATGGGGCCACGTCATTAGCAGCTGCACTGCAATGGAATACTGGCTTGCAACACCTAGATATCAGTATGAATAAGATTTCAAGTGTTGGACTTCGTGCTATATCTCTGGCTCTTATCGTCAACAACCATCTCGTCTCGTTAGATGCTGGGTCCAATATATCTGATACGATCGTTCAGGGCTGTTTCACATTTGAAATCTGTCGAAGGTTAAAACAAAATCGATCACGAGTTTCGCTGGCCTTGGAGTTGGGAATACTCCTGAATTGCACAAAATCTTCCACCTGGAGAAACGCCAAACAATACGCTGCTGGAATGCCCAATCATTCTTGTGCAAGCTGTTTTGAATGTCGGGGAACATCGATTGACGACGTCAATGACTGCAAAACAATATTAAATCGAATTTGGTCATTCGTTAGGAAATAGAAGTAAACAACGATAATGACATCGACTGTCTATATTCGCAAGTGAAATCTGATAGCATAACAAGTAAATAACGCACCAAAAGGGGATCTTTGTAAACCTGTTTTTTATACTAGAAGTGCGCGATACAAAAACCTGCCTTGAAATCAACAAAACAGCGAGCTTTTCGTCTCGGACTCGGTATGAAATCTGATGATCACTTCATTGGTGATCTTTATTGCTGTCTATAGCGCTATTATATCACTGATCGCAGGATTCGTCAAGGTCTTTATGATTCGAACTCTGAGTTAAGCACTGATCCTCAATACAGCGGCGATTTGAATGTGTGAAGGTAGAGCCACATTGGTATGCTGTAACTTTCCGATATCAGATCGGTCTGGAATCGATCTGTGATATCCAAGAACGTCTTCGCAGACATCGCCAGCTCCATGTGCTATGGTTCGGGTTGGGCATCAAATTGGCTTTAATATTAATGGAATGCAATTTCAATTCATGGCTTTGTTCTTGTATTAAACCTGATTTCAGGTTGTCACATCGATTATATTATTCAAAAATATTATACAGCTCGTTTATGAGTTTAATAGACCGCCTTCAACATTAATTGGTAGGAACGGATTGTCGTTAATTTCTTATTTATGATGATATGCAAGTATTTATGGTTTTGTTATCGCTCACTAACTGGCTAACGTCTGTTTAGTTCCTGTGGTGCCTGGCTTGACGGTCCCTTTATGGCAGATTGGTTATATCTGGATCTCTGTAATTATAGCTATATGTGCTCATGAATTAGGACATTTCCTCTGTGCTATACTCTACGATGTATTTGATACTGCTGCACTATTCATTCAGCCTATCAATGACTGTTTTGTAGATTCCTGTCCATGACATCGGCTTAACACTGTCTGTGCTTCCAATGGCTTTTGTTAGTCTGGATTCGGAAGCTTTACAAGCACGTCCCAGCTGGGTTCGTCGCTCTGTTGCCAGTGCTGGAATCCTTCATAATATCGCTGTAGCACTAGTCGCTTCTGCTTTGCTATTTGCGTTGCCCATATATCTGTATCCATTTTATCAGACATGTTTGTATCCTATTGTTCGAAGTTGTTCTTCAAGCTCCCCGCTAAATCCCAGCATTATTAATGGAGTGACCGAGATACAGGCGATAAATAGCATATCATTGAGTAATGCCAACTCATTAATACCAACCTTACAGACGATCATTAGCGGAAGTGACGGCATCTGCATATCTGATCGTATTATCGATTACAGCAATAACGAATGCTGCACTTCATCATCACCTGAGCTATGCATGTCAACTTCCAGTCAGCATCAATTCTGCATTCAATCGAAATCACAACTTCCGCGATATTCGATTCTATGTGATACCAATCAAGCGTGTACATTACAAGATTACCCAACATGCAGTTATTTGCAAGACAGAAACTCCAGAATCGTCTATATAACGACACAGTCCTCAACGTTAATCTTCGTCGGAAATCCTGCCGAGCTTAGCATAACATTGGAACTAGCCGATTATGTAGGCCGTTCGAGTTTCATACCGATTTCGATTCCATTATGGATTGAACGCCTTCTCAAGGCTATCATCTTCATTAACATCTCACTGGCACTTGTGAACTCGGGTCCTGTGTTCGGTTTCGATGGCGAACATTTAGTTCAGACTTGGGCATGCACTCCCATTCGATATCGACGAATCCGGGGTTTGTTGGGCCTAGGAACAGTGTTGCTAATAACAAACGTAATAGCTGCTGTCTCCATCCAATTTATACAATCTATATTAGTATGATTTGTTATGACTTTATTACCATCGGACATGGGTACGTTTTTTCATTGCTGTGTAGAAAATTAAAAACACGCAGTTACGGTAAATAGGTTGTAGAGAAGCCAAAAAGCGGAAGTAGAAATTGCGTAAGTTTCTAATCTTGTTGCGCCGATTTTCTGCGCTGCTCGGCCATTATTACGTAGTCCAGATCGAAAATCTCGCTCTGATATATCAGATTGCTGCCTGAACTGACTGAAAACAGTGAGATGGGACGGATTCGCTTCCGTCTGGTTTCAAACGATGCTGACAGACCTGCACATTTATGTAATTTGATGCTGACTGTACTGGTTACCGATTTATGGTTTTTTTTATCGTAGTGACATTTCCATCGGGACTTCCATCAGATCTGGATTCCATGAAATTTTCAACTGAATCGAGTTCCAGTGAAATTCGTATACAATCAAAACATGGTCATCATGATTACAAGGGTTGCTCATCGAATTCTACCTCATCACGAAAGTCCATGAAGCTCTTCTGCTTTCTGCCAATATTTTCTGAAGTATTTATCACAGATATATGATTGGGTTGTTCGATACCTGCAGTAAGAAACTTCGTATTGGTACGAATGCCACTGGCAGTCTTGTGACCATGAAGCGAGTCGTGCATGATTCCGATCACGCCATCGGCATCGATCGCAATGTCACATCGTTCGCTGAGACCAGGAAGATGCTCATCGACGAGTTTGGCAGCAAGAAACGACAACGATCTATGAGAGAGCAGGAGATGAATCGTGTAGATATCGCTACAGCTGGTTCTGCTGGTGCCTTACAACATGCTCTTAATGCTGGTGCTGAATTACATGGTAACTTAAGAGTATCGCGTCCTTATCATAACTCAATATCTCGATCATACAGATTCATCTGACTCTAGCAGCAATGTGGCACGTTCATATCTTCCCCCTTATGATGCTACAACCACAGATCGGCAGCAGATCTACCCCGTCGATAAATGTAATAACTGACATGGTATGGCGCCTATTCTAACATTTCATTTAGTGGTGCCTGGTTCTGTCCTCATGAATATCAATATGAAGTCATTATCAGCTAGATTCAAATCGCAACAGTTCACCCATCAAGGCCTTCAAGACGATCAATTCGCCTTCATCGTCTCATTATTACAGTCATTACGTCAGACCTCATCAGGTCGCGACGCCCTTCGCGATCATCTTCGCCAGCTGGTGAGGATCCTGTATTGATCCCCATTCAATCCCGTTTCACTCACAAATCTGTATCCGTACAGGCTCTATTGAGTTTCATGTTGGATCTATATATGAAGAACAATGACATGTTCGATTCAAGTTCGCATCTCTCGAAATCTATTGGCTGCGAAGATGACGTTTCTGATTACCTTCTGCAACAATTTCGTCAGGTCAGTACCGCCCTATATGACATCTCAGCAGTTATCTCTGATATTGAACTGTGTATAAATAGGAGAAAACTTTACCAAGCGGTAAGATTGTGTATACAGCTACTGGAGCACATCGTGTCAAACTATTATGTTATATCTGTGTTTTATCATTGATTATATCTGGATTCTCATTATCCAAGATCGCATTCGTTCACCTCCGAAATGATCTTAAACTCTCTGACGATCTGTGAGTAGTGTATTGAACATCGTGAACCTGATTACTGATTGTTGTGTTATAGATTGTACACACATTTTCTTCATATTGGATCAACAATCAAACGTCGATCTACAAGTGATAATGAAGTGACAGTTAGTTTATCTGCACCTCTGAAATTACCAGCACAGAGCACAGGGCCTTCGAAACGTGGCAGAAAGTAAATCTGCAATCTTCGTTGTTGTATTCATCCATTTTCTGTAAATAAAATCTTTGCTTGCTATCAACTGATTACGAAATTGTTTATCATAACGAGCTATTACATAATATCTTTGGAATGATGAGCGCCCTGTTTGTCGGACCTGTATATTTGCAACTCCTGCTTGTTAGGGAGTGCTTCCTGATACTTAGGATAATCGATTGAGTTGAGGTGAGTTATTGCTGCAGCTTGATACCACCAGTATACAACTGTCTATCAATGATTCATTTACTCGTAGTCAATCAGTCTATACTATTGGTATTTAGGCATCGATGACAGTGCTGATACTCGATCCAAAATCTGAACACATCCAGTTTAATATGAAGCCATCATTGAAGATATCATATAGCCAACCTGTGTCATAACAGACTTGATGATGTCCTGGTCCAGATCCGATTCAGTTGATTTCACGAAGAATTCCTGCAGTTTGGCAATGATCGGTTGTTGATATGATTGTACAGAGGTAGATAATCGTGTATGATGTATATTAACTTGATACCTGAATTTGTGGTATTTAGAAGGAGAAGATACTCAATATAAATCAATATACCTGGACCAGAATGTATTCAGGTCCAAATCACCAATCAGATCACGAACATATTTCATTGTTTCAAGAACCGAACTGGGCCATCGCCATTGGGAGATATAATCAGTTCCAATACAATAGAATTGGTTCTGATCAACTAATACATCTTTGATATCATTGATAGGTAGAGATGCTATACGACGTCCTGTCCCAAATTGTATGATATGAAGGCCATCACCATCATCATCATATAATATCATAAATGCACCTGTACTATCGAATCTAATACCAGTCGCTCTGCCATCAATACATCCAATAACCTTCCCTGATATGAAATCTCGATATTCAATACATCCTATTGCAATACAATTATGACCACAATCAGATATCCAGATGATGTCATACCGGATCGTAATGCTATAACAATATAACGATATGATGGATGAAGAGCGAATGTGATGATAGATTCCGATGCAGTTAATGGATGTCGTGATATAATATGATTATTATGTAGATCTATGTGACATTGTTGTATAACAGTATCATCTAATGTTGAATATAACAATGTTAATGTTGTTGATGATGATATCGCAGGGATCATGTCAAGTCTTGGTGATGTTCGAACTGATCCAGTCCTCCATTTGACCGAATCTTGTATAGTAATCCCATGATATTGATCATTAAGTAATATAATACGATGATCTTTCTGATATATAGCTAGATATCCATTCATTGATATCATTGTAATAATACCAGATGGAGACAGATCCAGACCATGTTTAACATCACCTGTTCTAATATCAAGATAACGTATTAGACCATTGGTATCTCCCAGTACTAGCTGGTGCGGGCCAGTACAGCATTGCCAAGTTGGCTGAAATGTGATCGGTAACCATGATAACTATACAAGATAGAATTTAGAGAGGTTGGAGGATTTGTTGCTAGGGTTAGGGTTTACCTGTGATTTCTGCCACAGTGATAATGACCGATCTGTACAGGCGAATGCAGCTGCTGATCGCACCAGACAAGCTGATACGATCCGTGAACGAATAGAAGGGCGTTCGGCGATGATACGTGCGGCGGTCAAGTCGAGGACGTGTACGACCCCATTAGAGTAGACGACCAGAAGTATAAAGGATATAGAAGGGTTAGATCGAGATGTGACTTTAATAGATTTAATCTGAACATGACCTAGACTTGGTTCTGGAGCAATAATACGTTGTAACTGTAGTGAGCCTGTATCATAAATGTATATGTTGCCGTTACAATCTGCAACAGCGATACATGAACCATGACTATGAACATGAGTAGATAATGATCTCAACTTTATACAACGAATTCCATCTCCATTACTGTCAATGATATGAAGTTGTGATCTTGTTATAACAATATAAAGGTGATTATTACGACAGAAGGTAACACAATCATTCATGATACATGTAACACCATCATTACGATACAGAGACAGTTGGTTCGGGGCAATGATCGCTGCAAACCACGATTGTGTATCAATAGCCTGTGTTAAGCATTGAATTGATGATTTCATCGTGAAGATATCAATAAATATGATATTGACCCCATCCCATTGATAACGATATAATTGTTCATCAATACTAACATATATATAGTTACTATTATATATGATATCTATTACATGAATATCAGTAATGGGATTATTAATATGTATACGATCTAGACATGTGAGATCCCATATAGACCATATACATATAGTACTACCATCAGTTGTAATCAGATATTGATCATACAAGTATGTAGCACGTATAGGGAGTGTATGGGCTATTATATATCGTGATGATGATATAGTCCATGTCCATTCACATATAATATTATGTAATGCAATATATACACAGCTTGTAGTAGAACATTGTAATGCACAATTAGATGCATTAGATAGATAGGCAATAAGATCAGGTGTTAGATCAATATCATGGGCAATATTATCATGACCATCTTCAAGGAATGGACGTCTGAACACAACATCACATCCCATTGAAGATATTTATCTGCAACCGTATCGTCTGCTTGAAGATCTTCCAGATTATTGCTAATAGGTTTATATCTATTTATTATAATCAACTATGTACAGAATAAAGACGAGCATGTTGTCTACGACGTATCTGATTACAACGAGCCAATATAATCTGCTCAATACGATGTACCATACGAACCCAAAACTCGGGAATATCGACCATGACCCGATTGTATCTGTAGAGTGCAATCAAGTCAGTACAGGTGCGTAGCGGACCCCGCCACGGACTCAACACTTACTCATCTCTTGTAATACAAACGTTGGTAACAGTTGGATCAGTGTCTGTAGATGCATTAAACTTGTCAACAACCGCATCCAATAAACAATCGAGTGAATCACGAATAGCTTGACCCCAACGACATTCCATTACAGCGAACATCTCATCAGCCTGACGGACTAGATTTAGGGCCGTGGCGGACTCCGTCCCTACAATATAGACTCACCCGAATCACGCCGTTCTTATCGAAATCGAACATCTTGAATAACATGTCGAGTATCTGGTCAGGATCTCCTCTTACCATAATACCAACATTAGTTAGGAAACTTTCAAATGTGATGGCATTCGTATTATCCGGATCGAAGACCTGATATCACATTGAATTAGGGGTTTAGGGTTTCGAATATTTGACTCACTCGCTGAAAGTATGAGCCAGCAGTTTCATCAATTTCCAATATAGATAGTAACTCTATTAGATCTGGACGTGTTATTGAACTACGTCCTGCAGATGCCTTCCAGAACATTGTCAGCCATACTTGAACTTCATCTCGTGTCCAGACTGCAGTAGCCTATACAATGTTAGGGTTAGGGTTTCCATCATTACAGTTAACACCTCTGTCTTCTCTAATGATGCACGTAATTGATTACCAACAGCAGCAGTACGTCGAAATACACTTAATGCATGAGCTGTACCAAATACTTTCGTAGTAAATGCTAGACGTTTGTTCATACCAATACCATCTAGTCCTGGATAATTTGATGGTGATGATTCATCACGAAATTGGTCGTACAAGATCCGGGTTAATGTTGGTAGAACATCACTGGAGTTGGGAGTTAGGGTTTAGGGTTGTCAACGATCTCTAATACCAATTAGTTCGTCCGCGGTTCTTCTGTATCCAATCTGTAAATCGAATATCTACAGGTTTCTCTCGTAAGCATAGATATAATGCATTACTGATTGTAGGCTCATTATTAGCTATATTCTGAATACAAATGATAGTTGATATACACAGGATAGTTATTATTCATATAATATTACCTTAAGAGATCTATATTGTCCATCTGTGTCACTAACTAAATAGCATAATATACGGAAATCATTGGGAAATAGTTTATGCAGATCCATTCTCATTAGATCAAATAGATCTCGTGTAGATACAGTTCCATCATTATCTAGATCATATAGCATATATGCAACTATATACAGCACAGATATCAGCACCAGGGGGCCAGTACGGGGGCGAATAACGATAACCCAGTCGTACTTACATTGAAGGCGATTTTGTTTTGCATCTTTGGTAAGAATCGAGAGTAATGCAAAATAATCGGGAGCATCAATAAATTGTGAATTAGTTGCAATTAGATCGATAAAACGATCTAGAAATTTGCCAGTTTGTATCATATCTATACCATTCTTATGCATAAATCTCTTTAATTGACCTCGTGTTAATACAGGTCGAGCTGTTTGACTTGTATGTGGACATAGACCAGTAAATATCATAAGAGCTTCTTGGGCTTCATCCGCATAAACTACAAAATGCCACAAACCCTAAAACCCTAGCCCTCCCTCTGGATTCTAACACTTACATCGAATATCCTGTTCAATAGCACCAGATGTTTTCCCGAACCAGAGTGATTCCTTCTTAGCAAGTCCTGGCATTGAACTATTAGTACGGCTATGTTTACGAGAATGGAATGTGATGGGAATCCTGGCCCTTCTGATAGTGATTACATTGCGAGCTGTACCATTCCGTAATAGATTGGCCTCTTGAACCTGTTTAAGAACACTGCCCACTATATAATATACAGTTGAGTTAGGGTTTTAGGGTTGTTGCATCTTCACTCACTGATAACTCGTGTCACATTTAATATTGTCAATAGAGGTGATATGGTCGATTTAGTTGCAGCTGGTGCACGATGTCGGTGTGTTCGGGTTGTCTGTGATAATCTATCCATGATCAGGCCTGGTCTCATATCATCATCTATTCATCACCTTGGTGTTCGCAACGTGCTACGACATCGAGCATGAAGCTTATCACGAGCAGTCACTGGTTCGGGTTCGTCAACATCGTCTTCGTTTGTTATCTGGGCTGCATTAGCGACAGGAGCCGTTTCAGATTTCAGATCGGTATCAGCACGAGTCACACCAATCGCTTTACGACCTCGTATTGATGATAGAATACGACGCCAATCATTACCACGATATGTCCATGGACGCCAATTAATAATCTCTAATAGAGTCTTATCTCGATTCTTCTCACTTGATAATACTGATGGTCCTAATAGGCTCGAGTCAAGAATCATAATAGCTCACTCCTCTCAGAAGGCAGATGCACAACATTCGACCCAGTAGTACCCGCCCAATATCTGATCGCAGAGATCCTTCAGAGCATATACCGACACTCTTGTGATATTTGATGGTGTATCAACTATCATGACAAATTAATAGTTCAGATCTGATAGATGGATTAACCAGGACTCGCTATCAAATAATACGTTTATCTGCACTAAAAACAACCGAATGATACAAAGCGACGTTTTTATCAGTGATATTGAAGATGTGAAAGATGTGGTCTTTGTCAGATGTTGGAGTGGATATCAGTTGGTTCAGAACGAAGTCTGTCATTAAATATCGATTAATTTGAGGTATTTGGAGTTGAATGCAGGATTGAACTTAATTACAAAGTTCACACTCTTAATATAACCGTTATATCGTTGATAGCATGGATCGACATCAGTCATGGCAGCATCTGTCATAACAAAAATCAACTATGCCTAATAAGAACAGCAAAGCTCGGCCAGATATCGTATCATGTTAAGACATATGAAATAGTCACCCAATATCTGCATCTGCTCATTGTTCAAACTGAGTTTTAATCAGATGCGAAAGACTCCAGGTGCTTTCCTGATCCGTCCGCAGCGATGATTTGTTTTGCAAAAGTGCGGAGTGTCAGGTGAATTCCAGCACAGGGACTGTTGGATGTGCTTACTCCATTTATGATGTTAAATACTATATACACAGATACAAGCTTGAGTCAGTACCCTCATGAACGGGTCATTTTTTAGACCCGACCACAGGTCTG
>RBZT01000727.1:0-22572 GCA_003693705.1 Polymyxa betae
GTCAGGTCGGCGACCCATACTATATAGGGTGAGAATTGATCTTTAAATAGTCGAGTCTATTAGGGCGCTCTCATACCTTGGTAAACTCCGCGGCGGAGTTTTCATCCACCGTGGCTGTAGGCCATCACCCACTGGTTTCACTGTATAGTAATTCTGCGCGTCGGGGTTCTCGAGCGACTTGGGTTGTTGTGGAGGCGCACACTGCTGGAAGGTGTACAGATACTAGTCGAGTGTTGGCTCGCGGTGGCAGCGAGATTGTCTGTCGTGTGAGCCTTTTCTCCTCCCCGCGTATAGACGTCTGTTATGCTCTCGGGATTGGACGCAATACCAACATCCGGAACACCATATAGTTCACAGTATCCACGCACTTAACGCGAAAGGCATGAACGAATCTGAAACCCGATCTTCCCAGGGAGAGGGTCGCTCCCCGACTGTGACGGCCAGTCGCTTCCAACGATGCTGGCCGTCACAGTTTTAAAATCGCCTACAAAAAGTGATTATCTGATTTATCTTAGGAATAATAAATCGAATAATCTTTTACCGAATTAAATCGATATACAGCCGCCTGTTTTTGAGGATTCCTTGTTTGCCTGGCTTCCATTTAGTGATTACTGGCCATTGACTAGTTAAGCGTTCGGCAGAGCCGCATAAGGTTAACAAACGATGTTGCCAAAAAAGGAGAAGAATGAAAGCGAAGTCGGAAACTACCTTAACGTCGATGCACGCTGTGACCTGTTTTCGAGCTTTAGTGGAGACAAAATATCTTCACCGGCAAGTCGCTTGTGGTTAGCGATCACCGAAGAGTATTTTCTGCTTTGAAAGATTTTATTAATTTTCTACAAGCCAACGGCTGCGAAAAGTTATCTGTAATGAGTACAATCCCATCGTTTGTGTGAAATTGCAATAAAACTCTACTTTCGTATTTCGTACAATAATTTGGAGATGAAATATAATAGGATTTATTGAATATCACTTCGGGGATTTGTGGCAGCATAAACAGCACCAACGTCGACGACAGGAGGAGCAGCAGACCCTAACAACAACAATTATGGACAATTCAATTAGCAGCCAAAGTTGTGTCATACGTAGGTCTTGGGAGATCTGAGTGAAGTCTTGAAAATCTGGTTTGCGACGCTGCTCCTTCCTTCGTTTAGCGGGCCTTGTTGACTTGAAGGTCAACTGCCGCTTGACATGCTGGTTAGGGGAGATTCTCATTGGCTGGACGCCCGAGAACGTCTGCTGCTCAGGAGTTCCAATCCTATCGCCATTCGACCCTGTGAGACGCGTTCTCAGTTCCTGGATTAAACAAATGAGGTTACCGTAATCCAGGCTTGCGTTAGAATTCAAGGCGCATGCCTCTTCATTTAGGAGATGCACTTGCGCCAAGAATTCTGCACGCGTAGAGTCTTGCTTGGACGCCTCCTCACCGGAACTGCGCAAAGCTGCCTCTGTATGCGAATTCCTGCGGGCTCCTGCCAATACAACTAGATTTCTGCGAATTGAGTTCTCAGCGTGCAAATTCATGCAATTGGGTAGTTCTGCGCGGCGGAGTTACTTTCCATATTGCAAGGAAAGCTGCCAAATCTTGCGTTTGGATTTAAATGCTGGCTGCGAATTCCAGCGAATTCAGAATTGCAAAATTCGCATTTGTGAATTCGCTGATAAAATCCTTGATAGTGTATTGGCTTTATGGGTTATCCGCCAAATGGAATAATTGCTATTAATGTAACTCTTTCATGCACGTTAGGGAGCGGTGCGATCAGCTCAATTATCGATGGTAGAGCCTGTTAAAGCAACTCTTCATGATTGATGATTGAGGCATGCACGACTTAAGCCTGCCCAACGTCCATGATGCAGAGGAATGTACGACATGTTTCTCCGATCCCTCAACTAAAATAACGAGTGCACATTGTCTCTCCATCTTCGATTGCAGAAGCTTCTTTGGCGTCGCAATCTCGTCGATAATATAGCAACATGCCGTATCTCTATCATCCATGATACAGAGCGAGCAGGTCGCATCTTTATCCTCGACGACTGAGCTGCCTGAAAATCGTTTTTATCATCGATGATAGAGAGCCAGTACGTCATCCTTCTATCATCGATGGTAGAAATGCCTGAAAATCGTCTCTATCATCAATGATAGAGAGCCAGTACGTCAACTCTCTTTCACCGACGATAGATACGCCTGAATATCGTCTCTATCATCGATGTTAAAGACGCCTGAATATTGTCTCTATCATCGATGATAGAGAGCCAGTACGCCATTTCTATCATCGATAATTGAGATGCCTGCATCTTGTCTCGATAATCGATGATAAAGACGCCTGAATATCGTCTCTATGATCGATGATAAAGACGCCTGAATATCGTCTCTCTCATCGATGATTGAGAGCCAGTCCGTCGTCTCTATCATCGATGAGAGAGATGCCTGCATCTCGTCTCTATATCAATTATTCACGATCAATTACATGCAGATGGGTATAGTTGAACATATAAAATATGATTCCCCTTCTGTATACTAATTTGATTAAGTACAGAGATATCAGTGAGAACAATATGATTAGCATGGCTTTGACCAAGACCTGTGTACTGATGAAGATAATTAGATAATTTATTATATATATAGTAGCACACTCACAGTCGTCACATTTGAACATTAAGGCAATCAAAGTTGACGTTCCGCCGATCCGTCATCAGCATGCTGATGCTGGATCGTAGATATGATAATGAAAGTGATGATGATGGTGATGAAGGTGGAAGTGCTGTCATCAATGTCATCGATGATACAGAGAAGACCTGATGGCTCTATATCATCGATTATAGAGAGAAAAATCATTATCTACATGATTTCATCTTCCCCATCATCATGATCATCTCATCATCATCATCAACAACATTACTTCATCTTCCTTATAATCATCATCATCTTATCTTCTTCATCATCATCATCTACATTATTTCATCTTCCCCATCATCATGATCATCTTCACTCATCAGCATCATCGACTTTACTTCATCTTCCTTATCACCATCATCATCTTATCTCATCATCCTCATCGACTTAACTTCATCTTTCTTATCATCATCATCATCTTATCTTCCTCCTCATCGTCATCTGATCTTCCTCATTATCATCACCTCCCCAACAATCGTCATCACCGTCATCATCTTATCCCCACCATCAGCTTCAACTTTATCTCATGTTCCTAAACACAATCGTCATCTCATGATCATCATCATTTCATCTCAATCACCATCAATTACCATCTCCTCTCCAGCCTCGTTGAGGTCCTCTTCCCATCGCCTTCCTTCGCTGAAGAGGTGGCATATATAGACATCTCCACTGTCACCATCGGTGTCACATCTTGCCTGGCGTTGCTGTCGTCGAAGTAGAAGCTCATAAGCGAGACTCACTCGCTTAAACAGGCTGTGACAGGCTGACAACGGAAGCGAATATAGGACCACCCAGACGGTAGAATGTGAATGGCAGGCAATGTGCAGATCGACATCTATCGAAAAGATTAACACTCCGACCCGAGCTTTCTATGGCTCTGTTTATGGTGTTTTGTTGCCGCTTTCTATTTTTTGCTTTGGCTTCTGTCCAACATTTACAAGTTTGTAAAGTTGTATTTTTCATTTGCGCTTTTCTAACTGGGATTTAACTATACGATAAGTTCATCAGTCAGGAACAGTCGAATTTATTCAAGTTCTTTTCTTCCAGTTCTTATAATAAAATAAGGCTTGATTCCAGACAATTTGCCGAGCATTACATTGACAGGCTCTACATTCTCGAAGAAAACCCAGCGCGACCATTTGCTGTTCTCTGTTTTGCTCATTGGCTGCATTAACTGCAACTGCGTTTCTTCATCCACAGCAAATCCTGAATTACAGGAGGTTGGCGATCTGTACCAATCCACCAAAGCTAGTTGCAGAAGATGGACATTCTCCTTAATTTTTATAGTTGCAAACCACAAAGCGGCAGCAAACCATGTATCAACGCCTGAGGATCGAGGCGATTCTATCTTAATCTGCATTATATGATTGCACGTCTTCAAAGCCCTTCCCTGTTCGTATTCTCGAGAGCGAAACAGTATGCCCTTATGGAACTTTCGTCTCGAAACTGTGATTTCTCCTGATTGGAATCAATTTCAAAGAATTTCTCAATCTACCTTCGAGAATCTAGTCCTCAGATATATAAACCAAACGATAAATTTATTCCTTATCATAGAGTGCCAAACAGAGGTAGCACAGGCTTTTTTATGTTGTTAAATGAAATGAAGGGAAAACATTCAGATTAGCAGCGAAAATATCCGTTAAACGCCATTTTAACAAAAACAACATTGTAAAACAAAAATTGCAAATGCTGACTGAACATCAAGGTGCATACCCTCTAAAGCTTTCAGCAGCTCTTCATCGAAACCATTTCGTTTCAGATGCTGTAGTAGCCCGGCCCGGTTTTGGTGTAAGAACAAGATCGGTTGCGATTCCAATTTCTGTTCGGAGAACGGCTTATGAAGGCCTGCATTGAACTCCTCAATATTGTGACAATAAACTGTGTCTCGTTTCATCAGCTCTTCATGTAACCGTCCTAAAGGTGTACTGATCAGATTGTGGGCGTCAATCTTATACTCTTTACCGATTTGGAAATCATTATCCTTTAAATGTACGACTTCCTTGGCACGTCCTCGCAGGTGGAATCTGTCGTCAGCAGTCATGCCAAAAGTCCATTTTCTTGTCGAGCTGAAGGTATAGCATCGATGATGCTGATACCTAAAATCGATTAATTATGGAACATCTTTCTTATACGTCTGACCTGAATCTCGCAATCGTTACTTGTTCTGAATAGTTTTTGATCATATTTACTGCCTGCCCCCGGCTGGCATGATTCATTGACTTTAGTGGCCTCATAAACCGTTCAGACCAAAAATTCCATGCAGTGCCCCTCAAAGGTCCAAGGTCTTGTACGATATGAGGAAGCAAATGCAGCATAAAGTAAACTGGCATTTCATGAACATACTTGGCAATCGCTGTGCAATGTAAGAGCAATGCGATGTGAATCAAGTTTTCAAACCTCTTCTAAAGCAGCCAAGCTCTCAGTTATTCTTAGATGAAGTTTCCCAAGTTCAGACCGTTTTAGAAAGGTGCTGAAGCAATCTGATAGACAATCAAAAAATCTGTAAAGTGCTTTCTGAAAGTTCTTGGCATGAACATCCTCTCGAAACAAACCCCTAGTTAAGAATTTGAATATGCCATGTAAAAGCATATGCCATTGGGAGTTTTTGGTCAGCTCTTGCCATTTGATATAAGGGTTGAATAAATCCTTCCCATCTAAAAGAAAAGATCAATTTGCTAAAAAGATTCCTGCAGAATTACATACATGCTGGAGGCCTGAGGCTATTCAGCCTGTCAGTTATCTGCATTCTTGCTCCTCGTATCAGGGACCATGGTAGTTCCGAATCCGGGTCCCAGATCATTTCCAGCCTACCTAGCGCTCTTTCAGCTTCGCGAGCATCTTTGTCGAATACAAGTCCTGAGCCACTGCTTTCGCAATCCAAAGCCTCCACCAAGGTCCTGACCACATTCTACAATCAAATGGAGTCAATCAGTCTTGAATAACAGTGAGAGTTTCTTACCCCTAAAAGATGCATAAAATCAGTTTTAAACTGTCGACTTGGATCCCAGCCGGAAATCAGGTCCTTTGTCAACACATCGACACCGTAATGGCCAGGTCCAGGGACTTTGTAAGGATGCTGTAAATCGTTTGAGCGCTTGTAAGGCTTCTTCTTTCGAATGTTGTGCTCAGTCTGCTTCCGCTTTTCATAGGCTTCAGAGTTCTCACCCATGTATATCTCGTTGAGCGGTATTGAAAAACATTGTCAATGCAACTAACGCACCTGACTCCCAAATCTAGCTTTTCGTCCAAAACGCAGGGGTTTTTGTTTGAGCTTGAAGGTGCAAGCATTTTGGTATTGCAGCTCCTTTGCGGAACGGATGTGAAGAAGGGAGAAACGTGAACGACCCTAAACGACAGGTTCTTTTGTAGCATCGGACTCCAGCCATGCTGCATATACATGCTCCATTGATACTGTTAGAACCGGCTTTCATTATTGCTTTTGAAAAGGCTGGTAGATCTGCCATACCCTGCATTAATTTAACTTTGATCTGAATTAGATAGTCAGTAAAATCATATTTATAAGGACAGTTATCTTTGCGTTACCGTTATTAGCGATTCAGATGAGGTGTCGTAAATGCACAGTCCTCGATTATTGATCAAGTTTAGTTCATGTGCGATCACTTGAAAAAAGGCCTGGCTCGAAATATATGCTGAGGAGGTCATAACGACTGAAGATGGTTTGCAACGAGCAAAAGGGGGTAATGTCAAATAACTGAAAACGTGGGGCCACACTGACACTTTGGAAGAATTATGAACTCTCATGCCGTCGAAACAGTGAGCAAATGCTATTACCATGCTTCTCCTTCCTGTAAGAAATGATCAGATGAATCACATGTCCCGAACAAACTGAGCAGACCTGATACATTGCCTGCTTCTTTCTCAAGGAATGGTATATATTGGTCATAGAAAAGGTCGCCGTGAACACAGTCAGACATCAATTCTTTTTTGGTCTTGTGCTCCAGATAGTCTTGCACCAAATTGGTGATTTCGTGGTATCCCGACCAGAATAAAGCCACCGATGGAAACGCAAATCGAACCTGAGGACAACGTCACTTGGGAATCAAACAATGTGTAACGATACCTGAATGTCATAGCAAAGTGGCCAATAGAGAAAATTTCGGCTTTTCTCTCGTAGCTCATTACAGACTGGGCATTGTGAGGCATCCTCAAGTTCCAATATATAGATAGAATGTCCACCAGAGCACGATTGCATAGGAACGGGTTTGAACTGTAGGAAAACGTCTCTGAGTATAGTGGTCTTAGCCTCGAGCCACGTTTTCGGGAAAATTTTGTAAAGAGGACGATCTAAACCAGTACTTAAATCTGGTGTGGACGCCATCTCGTGCAGAAACAACGCGATGAAGTCTTCAAAACTCTTTTGATTAACACTTGATCGTAGTCGCTGGTCTGCGAACTGCATAACCTTGATTTTGATATTATCAAACAGATCGATTTTGTTGATTCCGAGGTCATGCATTTGGTTTTCATGTATGATCGAACGATCTTTTAGAACGGCTCGTGCGCTATTCAAAGTGCTTAACAGCGTCACGTCGAACTTATATTCCAAATCATCGGTAGCATCAACATGCTCGTCGAGTTGAATATCATCAATCGATTTTACACCGCTGCTTTTATCTTCAATATCAGGCTCACAATGCATACCATTATCATCAGAAGATCGCGAACTGTCCAATTTCGAGGCTAAAATCGCTTGCTTGTGAGCATATTGCTTCCTGTGAAAGATCTTCTGCGACGAAGGCGTCCAGGTCAGGTTCAGCAACTTGTTCATTAACAATATCAGATTGAAACGATTCGTTGCCATTGCCCAAATGTCCATCACTGGGAGAGGAAATGGCTTGACATGCTGGAAGATTGCGATGAAATGGATGACAAATTGTAGAACATCTGATCATTTAAGTTTAGATCGTCAATTTGGTGAGCACGAAACGTCCTAGGGTTGATAATCTTTCCTCCCATAGTTCCACAACCATTTGATCTGCAATAACATCTTCGTCGAAGGCCATCACGAGTTCGTCGTGGATTAGTGCTCATTCTGTATGTGTACCGGAACAATGCAATAACAACCCTGTAATCACAAACTGTACCAACTAATGCCAGATATTTTGTGTTACAATCAAACAATTGAATTCAAGAATCTACGCCTTCCTGGCAGATTTTCGAGGACCGTCGGCTGATCGCCGCTCCAGATGGGACACGATTTCGCCTCTGACTTTTTGTCCTTGGCTAGAAACGATGTCGTACCCAACGAAATCGTTCTTCTTTTGATGTAAGAATTCCTCATAGACAGATTCCAACATCATCCCAAGAGAATCGTTTGGAAACTTATAGTACAATTCTCCGGCTGGCTGGTCATCGCTCGCCTGCTGACTTTTTTCTTTTAATTTTCTTTTGCTCCCATATCCGAAAATATTTTCTCAAGATCTTTCGATTGATTATCTAAGGTTCAATTACAAAAAAGTTCTGTTACCTTTGGTTACAAGGTCAATGTTCGCTTCTGCATGTGGAAACCTGCTGTTGTTAGCAGCTAGCAGCCGTTCAGCATCACGTTCTATAGTAGCTGGGGACATTCTACGAGCCTGATCAGATTCTATTTGGTAAAAAATGTTCACGTTACCCGAAGAATTATACTTGGTCACGAAGCAACATTCGCATCGCCAGCCTTTCTCGAGTTTTGCTGTCGACCGTTTCCATGCGGAATTTCTCCAAAAGCTCTACAGTCATCGGTCCGTCCTTATCATGGTTTATCCACTCTTTTCGTGGCCAGTATGCATCTCTTTCTTCGGAAAGATCTTCATGAACCATGGTGCGCTTTTCTGGTTAAACAGTTAATGCCTTGAAACCCTAACCCTAGCACTGTTTTCCTACTCCGACTGTCCACTTGATAATGTAGATCTTCAAGAGCTGCGATGAATCTCAAATCCTTAACAAGTGTCTCTTCATTGGAACATCTTGTCAGAACAGAAGGAATTGGCGTTTTCGCCAGAACCTTCAGAACTCGAACACCTCGTTGAGTATCATGATCAATTTCCTGGCCGTGTACAACTTTTATGTGCTCTCGGGATGAATCAGCCTCCGCCAGCAATATCACTCGTGCAACCGCTTTTCCTTCTAGCAAGAAGAAAAGCGACGAGCCAGGAGCTGAGACATTCGACATTATAATCTGGATGGCGTTTTGCGGTTTGCGGATGCGCAACCGTAAAATGATCAAAATTCGATAATTTTCTCAGCATAGAATATAAAGGACCTATTTCTTATCATGAATCATTGTGTCAGCATGTACCAAAGATCTCGATAATGATAATTTTCATGCAGGCTGTTTCAGCAAAAAGTTATTTGGTTCTAAAATCGAATGTTTTTGGTAAACGGCTGTCACATTTTTCGTCCATGGGGATGGATGACTGACGGATCAATTTGCCGTACTGGGAATACACAGTCCGAGCGGATTCAACATGCGGTCTTCACCCTTGTCGTCTATGTTCTTTGTATCAGTATGCTTGTCGACATCACGATCGGGGTCCCTGCTGTCAGACCAATCAAGCAAGGTTTGCAGCGAAGTGAGGTGTACGGCTTTCGGGCTCCGATCGCCGGTCTCCTATATATATGAATGGACGACCCCTCACAAGGACGAGACGAGGTGTACGGCTTTCGTGCTCCGATCGCCTGTCTCCTGAAATAATGGATGACCCTTCTTCTCTTCCAAGCTGAATTTTGAGCCCTAATAATTAATGTTGACCCACGAACAGATATCAGGTTCAGAGAAGCTTGCATGCATTTGATTTAATGTCCATAAAGTCAAGTGTAAAATCCATACGGCCCGCTTGAGGGTGCTTAATACTGGTGGATCTTGACTGCTGTTAAATCACTGCTTGATTGCGATCGGACCTATCTATATTCGTGAGACTGCCATGAGCGAAGTTCATGTGGGATAAGAGCACGATTCAATTTCACATGGTCTCTGTTTATCCTATCGTAACTCTAACACTGTTATTTGGCCTGACATGAATCCTTGGCATTAACAACGAAAACGTGCAAGACAAGGTACCCAGTTCTCCGATAACATTATTGGTCGGTAATATATCAGTATGTATATATATATATATATTCAGCATTCAGCTATAAGAGCTATTAAGATTCACAAATTATATACAATAAATGACTTTCTTTGTTAAACATTATCCTCTGGTAGAATTGGTTGGCGTTTTGATTAATGAGTCCTCGTCTACAAATGTCGTGTTTTGCTGCATCTGATGTGCGAATCTGTGCGTAGTGAAAGCAAGATATCTGCAAAAGCGCAGATTGCGAATTTAAAGCATTCTGTAGCAGATTCATGTTTTAGACTGCAAATCCGCAGCTCTACGGTGAATGCGATTTCACGCCTTGTCCCAGCAAAAAACTGCGTGGTTCCTGCAAAATGGACCCGCACAAAACGCATTGGCCAAATCGCAAAATAAGACAGATAAATGCAGAGAAAGACAGACTTACGGAGTTGCGGTGCCTGCGCGATAGTCTCATGGAGTTCTTCATCAGCAACAGCCTGGGCAGCGCTGTTGACACCAGCCACAATCTCCAGATCTGCTGGCGTCAGGAGTCCTTTCGAAGTTTTGAGGTTCAAATGCAACTAAAAAAAACGTTAGAAACAAGTCCAATGCGAATATTTCAATAGTTACCGGCAAACAAATGTTTGCAATGATGACCACAACTTGTGTAATCATGGCACGTACAACTCCAGCAATGCCGGCATGAACGACATAGCTGATACGCCATGCAAGTTCCTTTTGAAGGTGTCGCTTACACCATTCTCCAGATCAGCTTCCTCGTACTCGTTGAAACAGACCTAATTGGCTTTCTATACAATTATACATTAAAGTCTGCATTCATCCAATAACTGAGCTTACCTCCGAATCAAAGTACGTTCTTGTTTCTTCAGAATTCCTGACCATAAAGTTCGTCCGTCGATGGCATCTCCAGGAATCTGTTCAGCCCTATCGGCAAGGATTTGAACGGCTTTCTTGATTCGGGTCTTAAGAACGGGGCTGATTTTGATATCTTTTCCTGTCAGTCTCCTATTACACACATCAGACTAACTCTATCAAACAAAGCAAATTCGACCTGAGATATTTGTTGTAGTATGACTCTTCGGCGTCCATCAGCAACCTCAGCAGCGGCTCGACGTAAATATTCTGCTTGCCCTTCATGAATTTATATATAAAAACCCTATGCCAAGATTCGCAATGTCCAGAAATGTCTGGCATATCTGGGTCACGATAACAGACCGCCCATGTTTTTGGGCGATTGGCATAATTATCTACAAAATATTTGATAAACAAATCTTCATTTACCTCCCATTTCGCTACGAATCCTGCAAGCTCCTCAGGGAACGATTGCCGATCACGCATCATTCGAAGATAGCAAAGCTGTCTGTACATCTCGTTCCTGTTCTCGCGAGCCCGAAGTCTTTTTTGTAACTGGAATGCAGATCAGGTCACAGATTTGATAACCAAAAGGTTAAGAACTTACAGCTTTTTGTCAGTTCTTATCAGTATACCAAACGCATAAGAAATGACTCTTCATTGAAGGGAAGATAGCACTTCCCTCATTCCAAGCATTATTGTCATTGTCAGAGAGCAGCACGCGTGGAGCGAAAACCGGAAACTTGGCCTAAATAATCGAAGATAGTTAGTGTGCATTTTGACGATTGCCAGAAACAACATACCCTTAAACTTGAAAATAATGATTTCAAAGCGATTCTATTCTCGCGTGAAGTGACACAAAAGCAAGCGGGATAGCCTTGATTTGTCAAATGGTCAACAACGATGATAGTGATTAATTTAAAACCATATGTGTTGGTGCCATGTGTGGAATCAATGGCCCAGCCCCGTTGCCCAAACCTGATTCAACGAAAATAATGCAAATTCTGAATCGACATTAAACACCAACTCTTCCATCCGCTCGAACATGAACTGTGTTTGCAGAACAACACAGAACTCGCTTCGTTCGAATCCGAATCCAGATGTATCGTCTTCATGAGCGCCTATTCATGGTCAGCATCAATAAATGGATTCGACGATAATACAGTATAGTATACCTTTGTAAAATAAAACAGGATTATAGATCTCGTTCTGGAGGCCTCGAATGTAAGCATCTGTCAGCTCAACATCCTGCGACTTGAGGCTTGACATCTTGAAAATCCTTGCTTTAATATTAAGAACGTCTTTCGGAGTGACCATGTAATCCCTGACGACTTCGCCGTTCTGATGCACAATCGTGTTAGATTTAACTGATCGCATTAGAAAAGGCTTACCTCAATCAGGGAATTTCGGGTGTTGCGATTTTAAAGAGCAGATTTGCAATTCTTTACAATGCGATCGCAAGGGATCCCAAGCCGTAACTGCTCAGATATTTGCTCAATAACATGCTCCGACAGTTTCAGAAAGCGCTGCTCTTGGAATGCTGTGGGTTTGTGTTCCGAATGCGTTGCGATGTGCTCGACGTCGACCTCGCCAGAGACGTTGCGCCTAGCATACATACGAACTAAGCAGCAAGCAGCTAACTTACAAGATTCCGTCGAGAATATGAGCGGCTGCTTAATCTCTACTACAGCATTTGTGTTCTTGTTCAGGTTCTCTCGAGATCGATGACAAACCAGCGTTTGTACTTTCGATTTGGGCCCGTTTAAAACTACATATGTCTCTCCTTTGAGTCCCTTTCTCCAACTAATTCCAGTATCAGTAAATAATAAAATATCAATATAAAATAGGCGAGATTAATTTTACCTAGCATACTCCAATTCGCTCTTAAAGTGATGTTTGATCTTCTGGATATCATCGGACTTGTGAATCTATGATGTCAATGTGAATCAAAGCTGCACTATTGTATTCTAAACCAATATACCTTCCAGCATTGCGAAAAAACATCATCCAGCGAGTCTAAATCATCCTTTTCGCAGAACGGGCAGTAAAACTTGATTGTGGTTGAAGAAATTGGTACAGATTCCGTACAAATGTGTAGACTAAGATTGACCAAATTCTTGCCGCATAAGCCACATTGTTCTTTTGTCCTGTTTGAATTGTGTATCTGCTTGTGGCGTTCGAGCTTGCTTGGTAACGAGAACGCTTTATTGCATCTATTGAAATCGCATATATATGATTTCTTAGAACACGGATTTGCGTTTTTTCGATTTCCGTACCGTTTGATGCTGGCGTCGCAACGATAGGACCAGCACCACAACTGTGATCAAATCGTTCGAGAGAAGCGCTGGATTCACACGACATTCTGATCTTACGAATAAAACAAATTGTTCTACTCTTTAAGCAATCAAAATATCCAAAATATATTTCTGATTTTGTATTCATTCATATAGCTAGCTATTTCCTAAAGGGATGGGGGCTCCTCCAGAATTACAGCCAGTCCTAGTGAAATTCACGCAACCCGCTGCCCTGGCAGGATCGGGATTTAGAAAACCTCGAAAGGCATAGCGAAACTAGCTGTTACAGTTAGTTCACGGATCCCTCTATTGTACCATGAGAAGGCTGTCTTCCGTCGATAACTTCAGGGAAATTTCCTGCTGACTTTCAGGATGAAATATGGAGAAACAATCCATTCATCAATAAAACACGATGTCGCACCAGAATTTAATAGTGCAGAAAGCCAGAAACTCTAACTTCCCAGGATGAGTTCGGACAGAGAAACAATTTTGCGGACATGCTGCATCAGTACTCTCAAAACCAAGGAAAACTGGAGGAAATAATATGAGATGGGTTGGGAACTTGAAGGGAATGTACTGTATTGTGGGATTTGACCAGTCGCTCGCCAAACCCTGCTGTGACTGGACATCCACATTTGGGTGAACCTCGGGACAGTCTGGCTTCGTGTGGCCAATTTCTCCGCTGCAAAGATTTGCATGGTTGCAGTGGCGACGTTGACGCGCTGAATTTTTATCGGGTCCTCAGATTTGGATTTTGAGAAGAGATGCGATGAAAAGGCACGGTGCCGACAGTATAGGAGACAGATTTCTCGCGAGCACGTTCTTGACTTCGATGGAATAGACGAGAGCCAATACGAATACAGAGAATAATAATATCTTCGAGCTCATCTGGCAACAAGATTCTTAGCGAGCTCATCTTTGATTATCGCATGTAGGCCGAGAACAAGTGGTGAGCTTTAGATGCGTCATTCCAACGAGTGTCGGCAGCGTAATGACTGAAGCCGTCGGCATAAGATGCAACAGGTCGGTTGCCTAGTTTAAGATTGTGCAGAGCCATTCAGCAGAACGCTCGCGATCTGGGTCATCACAGACAGAAAGGATCTCCCACAAACGCATCACGGTCTGCGTACGATTATCATGCGATTCCAGCAGGGATGAGACCCATTGAAGAGCAAGGCCTTTCAATAGCGATAAGAGCATCCACATCGGTTGTGTGATTGTGCTGCGTGATTTGGAAGTATTCATGCACCAATCACGCATAGAATATCACGCAAATAATCCCCTTGTACATGTTTCCCTGCAGCACAATCATTTAGTCGTGCGTGAATTGAATTTTTTATAACAAACTGTTTTCAATGGACCCGCGAAGCGTTGAAGCTGCAATTGAGGAGTATCTGCATTCTGCAATATTTGGAGATGGTATCAAGGGATAGCTTCTCGTCTTTGCCTATGATTATGGCTTCTAGTTCCGAATTGAGCAGCGACGAGGAGTACCCTTCTTCTTCGAGGCGGCATGGCAAGGATCGTAATCCAAACAAACCTCGGCGATGCGAACTTTACGATCGCCTGCTGAAGGAAGATTACTGGTCAGCGAATCCAGTTCATAGTCCTTCTGAATTTTATGGAACTATTCATTTACGTGGTGAAAAGGTGAGGAAGAACGGGGTTCAATGCTCAAAGCGCGCGGAGTGCGTGGACCAGTCATTTCAAATCTAACCCTAACCCTAAAATGAGAGTAAAGATCAATGAAACAGCATCAATATTTCTGTATTAAGATTAATAACTGACTCGATATTTAGCTGGAATGGCTGCACTGCAGCTTGTCACTCTGATTTCCCGGGCATTTCTCCCTTCCGAAATTAAAGTGAGAGAACCGCTCACCCCAGAGCCGAACAAACGCTTCTGTCGTGACTCACGACATCAAGGACTCAATTCCGCACATCATCGCCGATCTCTCTCCTAATCTCTCCTCATAAACAGTTTGAAGCATTATCATTCACAGTGTTTCGGACTGGTTTATCACATTTTTTGAATGAATTTTGTCGCTACAAGAGGAATCCGCATCCCTTCGTCACCCAGTTGAAATCTGACAACAACACTGCTTTCAAAGCAGCCTTTGTCAAGGCTCAGGACTCCGCGCCCCAGTACCGTCACTCCTCGCATCCAGGGGAAAAGCAATGTCGTGACTCACGACATCAATGACTCAATTCCGCACATCATCGACGATCTCCATCTAATTTCTCCTCATAAACAGTTTGAAGCATGACCATGCACAGTGTTTCGGACTGGTTTATCACATCTTCAAAACGGTCATTGCAGTCGCGCTGCAGACAGTTGATGATAGGCTCAATAACAGAGTACCAGGCACTGCGGAGTGCTGGTACCATGTCATTGACCCCGATATCGCTGTTCTGGAGGGATGTCATAAACCCGCTTACGACCTCCAATTTCTCGACTGTCGATTTGCATTTCGCCAGCTGCTTTCGATCCTAGATGTCGAACGACGCGTTCAAGCGTCGGCGTTTCGGTGGCGGTCGGCATGCTTCGACGACTTCTTCTTCGGCGACGTCCGCGTTCTGGGCCACGACCACAGCAGCGACAGCAGCCTGTGAATACTTCCGGGCCAGAACCCGGGTGGTTTCGTTCGGGACCTCTCCATGTCCGGCCTCAGCGACCTTATCTAACAGCTTCTGAAGATAAACGTCCGGATCGCCGCAATCATCGTATCGAATGATAGTCTTGCTGAACTCGATCACGTTACGCTGTTCGCAAGCCTCAAGGACGTTCTGCGCCACCATACGCTCCACGACCTTGGTCGCTACCAACAGGAAGTCGCTATGATCCAGGGCGTTGATGGTGACCGCCATGGCCGGACCCGGGTTGTCGTTGTGGATCGGACGCCACTTGAATTTATATCACAGCAGCAAATCGTCACTAAAAAAAGTTAAAATTATTATAAAATTAGAATATTCAATAACCGACTCCTGACGTTTCGCGATTTCCAACTCCGTCAGCGCGTCCGAAAAATATCGCTTTGCTGAATTAAGACTCTTATGGCGAGCCGACATCATAATCTGGGCGAGGTCCCCCTCTCCCCATAACGCCAGAATGTATCCCGTTTTCCGCATAGTGTGAGTCCCCCATGGACTCGGACGGGTGACAGCCTCCTTGATCGCCTTCTTAAACCTGATTGAAAAATCAGTTAGGGTTTAGGGTTTTTAAAATCTATCTTACTTTGAATTAAAAGTCACATTTGAACGGGTTGCCCTTCGCGTCCGTAAATAAATATCCTTCCGTCTTTCCGGAAAGGTCAATCCATCCCAGCAGATGTCTGATAAGGCACAGCTCCGCAATCTCATCATTCCGGTGGATGATCTGGTACTTAAACGACTCATCGGTCTTGCCCTTGATAAGGACTCTGAGAGTCATGAGATCTCCCGTAGCCCGGCTGACCGTGGTCAGACACGGAATGAAGTCATCAAAACGGAAAATGACCCCTTGCTTGGACCGCAACATCAGCACGATATGGAACAGGAACATGGTCAAGAGTCTGTAACAGGCCTTGACATTCCGGGACAGCAGCGTGTTGCGGACCTTGATGAGTTCGTGACGGAGCAGGCCGGACGCCCCCTGCGGCTGATAGTCCGGGAGGTCGATCATTGACAGCCGCTCATAACGGTTTTTGACGTTGCTCAGCTCACGCGGTGAGCCCGACCGCCAGAGCTGCCGCTCTCTGTGAAAGATGCAGCCGCCTCCGCGCCCGGAGTTGAACGCTTCCCAGCATCGAACGCAAGGCTCGACGTACGGCCCAAATTGGCCTCGAGCTAGATGCAGGCTCTGCGACCAGAAACTGATTGTAGATTTCCGGATCGCGCCAAGAAGCGGTCGAAAGAGCCGGCCGCTTCGTGAAAATATCCATAACGGGGCCAGCACGACCCCGGCTCGACGCATTCGCCATGGTGATGTGAATAGGCGTCCCCTCCGGCAGAACTTTATAATCAATAAACGCCATTATAGAATCGACGCTCATTGATGGGCAGAACTCTCGAGGAGCCCTCTCGCTTAACATAATTAAAGATTCAAAATCTCCAATTCTTTTAAGAAACAAATCCATGGCTTTATAATGTGTTTGATATTTTTTGATGGAATTAATAGCCAATGGACGAGTTCCGAATAGAGATGTGGCCTCCCGAGACCACTGTAACTGTAGACGCCCATAACCAGATCTAACTGCTCGGAGACATAACGCTCCTGCTCCTCAGATAATAAATCCATCGGCCGGGACGTTGATACGCGATCTCGACGAATCTCCTCTTTAAACGGCACAGAGGCCGATCCAGCAGCAGCTCGAGACAGCGGAAGCGGGGCAGTAAAAACGTCCGCGCAATTGCGCAGATTAATCCGGGGGCTCCCTCTCTTTTCAGATCTCGGAGACTTCATCCCTGGGTTCAACCGGGGTTCAACCACAATTCTAGATAGGAAAAGATCCTTATTTTTACATACCAAGCGACGGTAATATACCGGATGCCGATGGGTTTATTCAACGAAATCCTCGAAGCCGTAGTCAAAGATGATGATTATTTCCTCCAAAAGCGTGATTGCACCAACCTTTTGGGGTTTTCACCTCACCAAAAGATTTGCAATAGCATTCGCATCCTTTCAAGCGGTGCTTCGGCCAACAAAGTTCGGTTCATTTACAGGATGGCTAAATCTACCGCTTTGGAGTGTCTCAAAAGATTTTGTTAATCCATTGACCGAATCTATGGCAGCGTGGCATTACGGTCGTCAACTACAAGCGATATTAACCGCATTAATTCTGGAGGAAAATCTATCTCGAGGGATTCCTGGCTGCTTGGGAAGTTTAGATTGCATGCATTGGCGATGGAAAAATTACCCGACGGCATGGCAGGGACAGTTTACTTCAGGCAAAAAAGACGGATCGACCATCATTCTGGAAGCCATAGCTGACAAAAGCTGCCGATTTTGGCACTTCTTCTTCGGAACTCCCGGATGTCTCAATGATATTGACGTTGGATTGGTAATTTGATTCTCGGTTTACATCCCTATCACCAAAGTATCGTTAGGTCGCATCTTTACCATGATATTATCGATGAACAGTCTCCATCTGTCAAGTTTGAAGTAAATGGTGATTATCTTGAACATGCTTGTATCGTGAAAACCGTTCGTAACCCCTCTAGCAGGAAAACGAAATTGTTTGCTAAGAAGCAAGAAGGTGTTCGTAAAGATATTGAAGGAGCATTCGATCGGCATTCGGCAAAGAAGATTCCACATTCTGACGAAAACGGGTGAACTGTGGGAACTGAATGCTATGGCCACTGTAATCAGAGCTTGTGTAATCCTGCGTAGCGTCATCATTGTTTTCGAGAAGGTATTTTCAATTTTGATCTCTTGCATCATTCAGCTCAGTCGATTTGCGCAGGTTCATGGTTTGGATTCGGATTATATAGAGAGCGGTGAATATTATCAGCCAGAGCAACCCTTTTGTGGTTGAAGAAAGCTGTCAGGACATGCCTGCGACATTATCATCACAAGCCCAACAAATCCGTGATGTGCAAAACAAACAGGAACACAAACGCCTTCAACTCGCGCTAATCGCCTACATCTGGAATCGATTCGGGGATGAAGATTGCGAGTAACTGAGCTCAACTAGTATATGCCTAACCCTAACAATAGCAGTTCATTGTGAAGACAGTCATCAATCTCTAATTCATTCACGAGTGACAGAGTGGAAGAATTCATGATCATCTAGACTTTCCTGGACCTGGTGACTAGACCAAGGGTCGCATTGACCTGTGTGTAGTGAGGCTGTCTCACATTGAAGACAAATAGAACAACTGAGTCAATCGATGCTAATGATTGATTAGTGATATTGATCAATCGGAAGGTATCCGTGGAGAACCCTAACGTGACAGGGGAGACCCGAAAGGGCCAAATCGCCACTGGGGGCCTAGTGGCGGCGGAAACTGCGTGAGTCACGGTCCGGCCTCCTGAAGCCCGGAACTACCCTGGCCGGCCTGGACGAGACCTTGGGGCCTGGAATCTAATTATACTAAATCATAATTCAATTGTGCTCTCAATTGTAAAGCCTTTGTTCACGTGTAGGAGACAAACGACACACCTGAACCTTGCGATTCCACAGCTTGCGACAATCCCAAGTTTTCATGAAGCTTTTGGAGCTCCAGTCGCTTGAGAGCGATGGCTAGCTGGCGATCAAGCAGCTCTTCTTCGGCCCGAGCCTTGTCAAGTTGCATGAAAGGATTGGGCCCCTTGTCATGCTCATTGAGCATGACAGTACGCGCAGCCTCCCTAAGGGGCTGCGCAGAGGGATGCTTACGACTCTATAGGGGAAGAGCCCTAACTGGCACGGACTGCGCGGGTCCCCTCGTCTCCCAACTATGAATGGCAAGGAGCGGCCTCCACGCAACCATTCCGATTAGCTCCAAAATTCATACGTTTCCACCGCTCCGTCTTTCTTACGCTCCACTCCGACCCCCTCACCGCTCCACTCCGATCCTCTCTCCGCTCCACTCCGTGCCCCGCCGCTCTGCCTCCGAGGACTCCCTGACGTCGCTCCGTTGCAGGACACCGGTCCCCCGCGTCCTACCCTTCGCTCCCGAGTCATCGCACCGCTTATCTAACCAATAAAAGGGGACCTTTTACTCGATCCTAACACCCCTCCGAGACCGCAGCGAGGCGTCGCGATAACATGCTGCGAAGCTCATTAATCTCCGTCGAAATCGAGCGATCTTTCTGAGCAGATGCCTGTGCTGCCTCGGTTTGCGCTTGAATCCTGGCTAGCTTTGCCTGGCGAATTCCATCATCAGGCCCATACGATAATCGCTTGGCTTGCTTTCGGCCCATCGGTCTGGATGGGGTTTTCATCCCACTATTGTTCCTTGAGGGGCTGAGCCACTCTCATCTGCAGTTGCCAATTTTTTCGACAGATTCTGATTTTTTTTTCGGAAACCGCAGGCTCTTTCTGAGTTTTTCAACACGCTGTAAAATCTCGTAGCAGTAATCAAGCTGGAATTCATTTTCTCTTTTGTTTCGTACAGTGCTTTAGCTTTGCGATGATAGTCAGCATCATTCCACCCAGATTGATATTTCCAGTGAGCTAATAAAACACAGGAAATAAATTTATTTATACAAAATTCGGTCACAGCACTCGACGTGCGTACAAGATGCGTGGTGACCCAGGTTTGTGACCCACGTCAATCTAGCGCCAAATGGACTATAATATCAGCGGTTATTTCAATTCAGCAACGGTTATTTCAAATCGAATCACAGTCGAGTTACAGGATTCCAGCGGAAATCTGCGTTTTCAATCGAATGTGAGACCATCCGCAAAATCTGCGTCTCTTTCCTACTCTAACTGCTCTTTCATGCGAAATACAAATTGCAATTGTTTGCACCGCAACATTTTTATTGTAACTCCTTGTCACAGGTCGAATCGCTCTTCTGACCATTCTCAAATTGCTCTCTCCAATCGATTACTTTCTAAAAGCTGACGCCGACCAGGACGTTCAGGTAATTTTTTCAGGAGTATTTACAGTCTTTGTACACGTTTCATATAAGACTTAGGGGTTTCACGTGTTGGCTGAGTGGCCGCTCCTGGTCTGTCTGGCATTGCTGTTTGTTCTTTGATCAGTCTTTATGTCTCAAACTGATAGTTCTCATGTATAGGTCGGGGCCGTCCGGGTTCTTGCAGACGAAATGTTGGCTTCAAATCGGTAATAATTTTCAGCAATCTTATCGGCTAGGTTGGATGCTGCCCATTTTTGAAATTTTATCTCTTCTCGGTTTATTATTGTTTTTATAAGTTTTCTGAATTTATCGAAACAGTTAGCTGCTTTTATGAATGCTTTATCTGTACATTTTCTTCGGTCTTTGTAATCTGGATCAGATCTCTCTAATGTAACTCTATTTTATTTCTTTTTTCAATATGCCACCGTTCATGTTCTCTCTTATACCACCGCGCTTCATCACCGTCTACCTTCATCCGATTCGACCGATCCTCCGATAAGCTTGTCACCACACGCCAGCCAGTTCATGTACACCACAGGTCTTATCTCTGATGGAACGCATATGATTCCACCTTTTCGCTTGAAGGTCTTTCTGGGCCAGTATAGCAAAACTGTTTGTTTGTTCTGTAGTTTGCATACCCTGTGCTGATTGTTTTCGTGTATAGATTGGGACGGGCCAAACTTTCGTGGCGATAATGGCGTCGAATCGCAGGTAATCTGGAAAATTTTCTTCGTCTAGAGTGGATGCTGCCTATTTGCGAAATTTTCCCGCTTTTCAGTTCATTGATGCTTTCAATGGTTTTCTGCATTTATTGAATCAGTTGACAGCTCTTATGAATGTTTTTTCTGTACATTTCTTCGGTCTTGTCTCTGATGGGACGCATATGATTCCACCTTTTCGCTTGAAGGGCCTTCTGGGCCCATCTAACATTGCTGTTTGTCTATTCTGTAGTTTGTATACCTTGTGCTGATCGTTTTTGTGTAAAGATCGGGTCGGCCCGAGTTTTCGTTTCGACAATGACGTCAAATTGAAGGTAATGTTTTAATCTTTTAACCGGCTAGAGTGATTGCTGCCAGTTTGTGAATTTTCACTGTTCTCAGTTCATTAATATATTTAAAGTTTTCTGCATTTATTGAAACAGTTGGCTGCCCTTAAGAATGCTTTATCTCTACATTTCGTTCGGTCTTGCCACTGATGGGACGCATAATGATTTTACCTTTTCGCTTGAATGGCCTTTCGGGGCCACTCTAGCATTACTGTTTGTTCAACCTATAGTTTGTAAACCCTTTGCTGATCGTTGTCGTGAATAGGTCGGGGCGGCCGGGGTTCTTGTTAGCGATGTTGGCTTCGAATCTGTACTCCTTTCAGCAATCCTATCGGCTAGGGTGGATGCTGCCCTTTTTTAAAATTTCTCTCTTCCCAGTTTATTAGTTTAAGAGCACCACTATCACAGTTACAAACTGATTGTTTAAATCTGCGCTCTAAATAAAATTTTATAATTGCTTTTGAAGTTTATCCAACGACCAGTTGTTTGCAATTCGAAGATCTTCAAGTACTTTCACAGCAGCAGCTTCAGATTGCCCTTCTACAATACTGGCAGCGATCTTTTGGTATAACTTGTTTCTTCTAGAAAAAGAACTTCCTCTCTGTGTCAGGCGACCTCCACCGGGCCCCATACCTCTGCTCGAGCGATTCAACACTTGGGTGGCCACCAAGACCAATCTTGAATTCCCTCCAAACTTCATCGACGGTGAGTAGATTTTTCGACAGTTTATAGTGAGGAACCGGGGGAGGGGCATTACAAGCCGAGCTGTCAGCCTGGGGTGTTTGCTCTTTCGTCAGTAGCCATCGATATCGGCACCGGTTCATTTGCTGGAGCACGATTTATGAGTATAGGGGCACGTCCCGAGATCAAATCATTTAGCTTGTGTCAACATTAAGCGCACTAGATTGACTAAGCTCCGATGAATCGGAAAGCTCTCTATATTAAATAAGCTCCGATGAACCGGAAACTCTCCGAGGTCCGAGCTATCCTCTGTATCAGATTTATTAAAATAAGAATATAAAATTCTGAATTCCCAAAAACAACGTACGCAGTTTGACGAACTGCGCACGCAATGGCTCCTGA
>RBZT01000727.1:22643-90927 GCA_003693705.1 Polymyxa betae
AGCTGGATTTGGGTCCTGGGATTCGAGCTGGAATAAATCAGAGTTGATAACGAGCTGTAATTCGTGTGTGTCAATTTGGTAGCGTATCGCGATTGGAGGATCCGCTCCATTCTTCAATAATTGTTAAAATTGAAGTTTCAACATCCGCATTAAATTTATTTCCCACGGCATTAATATCTTCTAATTTTCTACAATATTTATTCTGTATAATTGAAAATAAGCATTCCCCCAATGTTCCTTTACCAATTCCCATATCACCCCTTAAAACTAATGCTTGTTTTGTTTTTCCAACTTGAACCATTTTAGCAATCCAACTTAATATGTATTCATATCCTTCTTGTGATTTATTTCCACTATCCATAATAATTTACTGAAATTAGGACATAATTCCTCTAAACTTCCATAATAATTTTCGTATTTCGGTCTAATATATAAATTATAATTTTCTGGATTAACTAAATTATCATTAATTACAAATTCAAACTGCTTAAATCTTCTCGCTTCATCCATGTATCTCCAGTTGTTGAATATACATGATGGCATAAAGTGTAATAGGTTTTTCTAATATAAGGTGTTTCATTTAATCTTGGTGTTATTAAAAAGCATTCTGGGTCATCAACAATCGCACAGAATTTATTAATATATTGTAGTAATTCATCTTTTAATTTTGCTTCAAACAAATAATTCGCATAATCACATGAAAACATATTCTCTTTCGGCACTGGTTTCTCGCCCTTTTCCTTTTTATGAATTCTTTTTATAAATTTTTTGTATGTATCACTATTAACCGATTTCTTAAAATATTATATTAAAGACCCAATCCCGCATTTATAAGATTGTTTAAATGATTTCCACTTTTTTAATGTATCATTTTCGTTTGAATAACTTGATAGACCATTCATTGAACATTTCAAAATCATACCCAGAATTTTTTAATATAATTCCAATCTTAATCCAATTATCATATTTTTCACAATATTCATCGTTTAATAAATTTAAAATTTCAACAATGATATGCTCACTTATATCTGTTTTAATAAATTCTTTTTCACTTTTTTCAATCTGCTCCATTTCTTTTTCAATTGCCTCAATGTGGTCTATGAAAAATCCAATATCCATTAATTCAGTAGCATCCTTGAATAAATTATAATTTTGCCCTTCATAAATACAACCCCCCATTTGTTTTAATATCAATATTTAAACCAAATAATTTTATTCTCTGTGTTGGCATTCTTTTATCATATTTAAAATATATATGATACCCACCGCTTATTGTTCTCGTAATCAATGTATTCAAATCTTC
This sequence comes from Polymyxa betae, assembly GCA_003693705.1. Classification (NCBI taxonomy): domain Eukaryota; phylum Endomyxa; class Phytomyxea; order Plasmodiophorida; family Plasmodiophoridae; genus Polymyxa; species Polymyxa betae. Next base: position 23,947 of record RBZT01000727.1, read on the forward strand.
TAATTTCCCAAATTCGCTTTCCCAACTATCTCTACCAGAAATTTCATCATCTTTTTTAGGAATATCCAAATCAACAACAATAATATTATTTAATTGCCCTGTTAAAATTCCCAAATTGATTGTATCATGCCGTGTTTTATCCCCTCTTATATTAGTCCAATTCATCGGCATTGATGGGACTATTTTCTTATTTGTTTCTGGGTCAATTGTAATTTCACCAACAGGGAATTTATGGTTAAATGTATAATAAATTTCAATTGTTCTAATATCGCTGGTGTTAGTCATTTTACTGGTTATTATAAATCAGTTTTTTATTTTTAAATATAAAAAAGTGTTTAAATTACTATTTTATCAAGTTGTCCAGTTTTTCTTAAATGTTTCATTGTTTTTTTTTGTTTATAAATTCCCGCTTTTCTTACTACTTTTCCACATTCACACGACACTTCTCTATTATTGTATATTTTCATATAATTATTAATATAATCTTTTTTGCTTGTCATTATTTTTTAAATATGTTTTTAGTTTTAAATATATTGTTTATGATTTTATGAATACTTAATAATACCCTTTACATGATTTCTGATATTTTCAGCTGGGACTCCTATTGTCCTAATATTACCACTTTTAAATTCATGCCGAATACCGATATATTCTTTATCATTCTCATTAAATTTCCAGAAATAAATACAATTGAATACTGAACTATCTGCGAACATTAATTTGTAAGATTTTCCATAAGTAAAAGATCTTTTAATGTGTCATTTTTGAAAATGATTTCTAAAAATGACACGTTAAAAGACCCTATAACGTGTCATTTGTGGATATTTTTTCATTAATGACATTCTGGTATTCAACAAATATCTGCGTCAGAACTTGATTTTTCTGGACGAAGATCGGGCTGAAAAACGACAAAATACTTTTCGGGTCCGGTTGCTGAAGCGATTCAAACATGACTCATCAAAGAATGGACCCAGGCTAATATCATGATCACCTATAGAACGTAGATCAGGCTCATCCTCTCTTAGAAGTTGATTGCTGAGTCCATTGAAAAAAGTCGCGCTCATCACTGTTGAAAATGCGTCAGAATCAGCTCGGCAATAAAATCATCAAATGAACCACGAGAAGTGATTCATGCTTTATCGCAACAAATTTCAGAGAGGAAATAAAAAAATCTGATCACGCTGAAATGATCACATTTATTACGACTGCCTTCTATTATAGAAACTTCATCATGATTAACCGACGTGCTAACACATACAAGATAAACGGCATCGGCAAGATTGACGTTGGACGACGCTACAGCTGTTGAAGATCATGTCGTTCCGGCCCTTTTCACAATCCGGATCACTGAGCGTCTGGCATGCCTCCTGAATCAGCTGAAATCGCTGTTCGGCAACCTTTTTTTAGATACAGATTTCTTATCGGGATGGCATTGCAGAGCATGGACTTGTAGCGGAGTGCAGTCCCTAGCAACGTCAACGATTTTGTAAAGCAGATTTTCAATTGGAATATCCAATAGTCCGCCAAGAAGAAAAAATGGCACAGAACCCGCCATATAAGTCCGTTTTCTCTATGATTCTTAATCAGTGATCTTCGCTTACATAATGAACAGTGTGAAATTGCACAGCATTTCCCAATCACTTAATGTCAGTGCAATAAGAGATCAGTAAAGCAGTTTGATGGAATCATGCAGCTTAAATCAAATATAAAGTATTTAGTACTCCTTTTTATCGATATTTTTGAACTGATCAAAGCAAGATTCGGACGCAGCCTAAATCTGCAGATCAATAGGCTCTTTGTACTGATAGTAAAGCTCGGCTCTGCGATCACGTTGGTTACTTGACAATCGAAATGTATTTTTCAGCATGGATGGTCACAAGGACAAGAATCCCGGCCCGGTCATAGCTCGATTTTGCCTTTATCTTTGCTTGATGCCGTGATTCAATCTAATTCTTAAGCAGGTCCAAATGGTGTGGTTTCTATGAAGTTGTCTTCAACAATATGGAGGTTTGTATAATTGTTCACAGCAATCATAACATGTTGCCTTTGCAAAGTTCGCATTCACACATTTTGCAATGTTTTCACTAAATTCAAGGCAAACGCTGCAATTGCTGAAGTTGCATTTTACACAATTCGCAATATTCGATGCATTCGTGCAGCTGAATACACTCGGTACTCATTTGTTACAGTTTTCACGTAATGTCATTGTTTGAGAATCCAAATTGCGTCAAAAAATTTGATTATCTTGACAAACCAGTACCCAAGTTTTCTCATGATCCAAGAGCCTTCTCGCAATGTTTTTCGAGGATCAGGGCATAGTAGTCCATGACAATTTCAATGGACTCAACGTGCTCAATCAGCACTCCCAAGTCCTTCTTCTGGAAATTTCATTGACATTTTTAGTTTTGGAATCGCAAACAATGAAACACATCGGAAACATTCGCAGTATTCAAATCTCTGATACGCGTTTCATTCGAAGCAAATACGTTGCTATTAACTGCGAACAAATGCCCATCAGGCCCATCAATCCCCCGTAAATGTCATCGTGTGGCTGCGTTGAATTGGACATCGCTTCGGTTGCTAAAATACCCACGATTTGAAGAGTCTATTCCAAACACATTCTCTCTACCGACTAGTATGTAGAGAGAATGTGTTTGAACTGTAAATGTCGGTAAAAGTCTTCGGTTAACAACTAGAAGATACCCGCTGTGTTTTTGGTTTCTTGTCTGGACACGACGTGTGCAGTATCATTGTGATGATTGGACGTTTGGACAAATTTCAAAGGCTGATTGAAATCTCTCATTTGATCTAACACAAATTGTTCCCGATGCTTTACAGAATTCATGACGAATTTAGACACATAAGGGGAAGTGCGATATTCGAAGTCGGGAGATCTTTGCTTAATGATGTTCTAAATAGTAGTTTATCGGCCTTATTGGTTTCTCACCATGTGTGGTTCCCAATGCGAACTGAATGTGTTGATTTTTAGCTACATTTTGTGCAATGTGAAAATTCCAGAAGTGTCCATGGACAATCTATTAGTTGCGCCTGTATTGAGTTGAACAATGTTGAAAAGGCAACAATGACAGAGCTGGCTCCTCGGATATTTGTAGATTTCAAATCGATCGAGTCCCACCGGAAATATTTGCTGCTGTATAGATATTGTACTTAAAGCAAATCGACTTCTATCGGCCTTGTTCGTTTCGAGTGCTGCTGAAAGCAAGTGTGGCTATGAGTCCCGAATGTCACGTCTTTAATGCAGAGATGCTTGCTCGTAAAGATTTCTTAGTGTTGCCCTTCCCATATTGGCAAGATTTGCTGCCTCAGTATCAATTTTATTTTCAAGAATGGATCTATCAACATAAGGTGTTCGTTTTTATGGGTTTCACATTCACTGCTGTGTTTCCATAGGCGTTGTTTGATCAAAAATTTCTAAAAAACAACAATTGCAGGAAAAGGTTTTTTCGAAGAAGCCGAAAAAAAGGCACCCCGAGAAATCAGAGCAAAATCGTGCGGAAAGCTTTATGTGCAAAGGCCAGTGAATGAAAATCGAAAGCGAAGTTGTGGACGATTATCAGGCAGGATTTCAACCGGCTGTATTCAAATCTGCTACAATGGGCTAAACGACTTTTAGTCGTCAAATTCGAATTCATCTCCACGATTAAAATTGAATTTGTTCCCGATTATACTATACCAAAAGCGTAGCGATTGTAATCATGGCCGAACAATACTCACCAAGATGTGACGCCCTGGGTTCCATTAACAACCCCATCGATCTGGACAATGTCCCGTATATAGATACGGCTATCCCCGCCGACCGCGACAACCGACGACAGCATGGTAGAGCTATGGAAAAAATGGATAATGAAGGGAAATTGAGAATATTAGATCGGCAGTTCACCATCGAACTCGACGTTCTCATCACCATTCCATGCGCATGCCGAGTCACGAGCAATATCGAATTCAGAAATGTAATAAATAGAGTCGAATCTCTCTCAGCTGGTGTGCAAGTTGTCGAATACAATGCAGAACGCCAATCGTTTCAGGATCACCCAAACCCTAGCTAGAACGCAAATAACATCCTTCCAACAAAAGTTTTGAATATCAGTCTCGAAAGACTTCACATAAAGCTATTATACCATTTGATATAAATATGTATCAAATTTGTTCAAACAGAAGCACTATGATTCGTCGTCTTCAATAAAAAATCCCAGTTCCTCATAATCACAAACAGAGAAATCTCACATTTAAAAGGGAGATTTTGCAGCGGTGCTTGATGGTAGCTAAGCCGTAATGCCCAATCTTCGGCAGCAGACGAATACGAGTTGATAAAATGATTTGTGACTGTGTCACTTCAGAGCTCCGAGCCTGGTTGGCAGCCGTCGGATGCCGAAAAAAAAGAATCCCCCCTACCCGGGTCGAACGGGTGACCTGAGCATTACAGTTATATCTACAGTGCCCCGCTCTTCCAACTGAGCTAAGAAGGGATCTTGCTGCCATCGTATTCGACTGACAAATTGCACTGTGATCACGTTCAAAAAGGTGAATGGATTACCTGCCGTTTTGAATGATGGCAGTGCTTCCGGTTGTATGAGGGTGAGTCAAATTATTGATACCTCGAGACCTATTTTTCGATCAAGCCTAAAATCTGTTCATTTTGTCAAGCTTCATCGATTTCATTCACGCTTCTGATCGCTCGAGTATCCTTGTCGTGGGTCCCTTGTCGATATATTAAGCCTGTAAATCGGCAAACTGAGCAATTGGGTAGGACTCCGGTTGGCATTGATGGAAAGAATTTCAAAAGCGAATCATGAACAATATCGAGCTGTATTGCTGGTACTTTTGACATATCTTATTGTCAACGATCTCAAGTGCTATTGGCATTTCACAATAAGATGGTTACGCCTTTTGGGTTCATGAGGCGGGTCATGGACATTGGCCAGCGATCAAGATATTTTTGTTGAAGACAAATGATAGCATCACTCAAGACTGACCTGACCTCAACATCGTTAATTCAAGAGGGCGATTGCGGATCGCTGCTCAGCTCGACATCACTGTCGCTCTTTGCTAAGAAAAACTGTCTTGTAATTACGTTATTGGCGGGTTTTCATACTAACGAGCGTAAATTGGGCCTAAGCCAAGAGTTTTTTGAAAATTGCATTCTGATAAAACTCTTGGAATTAGTATTGTCAATTATGTCGACATTTCTGTCAAAGCCATCCACTCCGTGTTGGCATCGAGGCCAGCCCTGGTCATCTCTTTCGTGTCTTATTCACCTGAGACTCACTTTCTCTTTCATTCTGGTTCTTGCGTCATCAGTTCTGAATAGCGATCTTGTTCGGCGGTATCCACTCGACCCTTAATCATAACTGGGGTGTGTTCGTGGTGTGTACACAGTCCACACAGAAATCATCTCATGATACATACCTCAAAAAATTGCGCAGTTGTGGAAATCATGATACCCATAAATTGCGCAATGGGTGGAAATCATGAAAATCATAAATTGCGCTGTGGTGGAAAACCTGAAACCTGGTCACTAAAAATTTGCGCCATTAAAACGGCGCGATGATCGAAAATTATGCATTGTTTTGCTCAGAAGCCCTCAAAGAATGAGAGACGCAAATAAATAGTGCGCAGTGATTGGGCTCAATGTCACAGTAAAATACGATCGACTACTGTAGATAGGTAACGTGGGTAACCCGAGGCGAGATTATGTCAGTTTGGCCTTGCGCATTTGTCTTGCATCCATCGAATCTAGCCTTGACTAACAGAGGCAATACAAAACTGCGCAGTCATTGAGAATCATGTAATGGCCCACAGGTCCGCGAAGGATCCCGGTGTGTGTGACCCCCCCGGGAATGGATCAATGATCAATCCCGCCGAATCGCCATCGAGATCTTTGAGTCCACGAAGCTGCCGCTCTCGTCGCGCTGCGGTCATGGTCTCGTTCCTCGCCACATCCGCCATCGTCGCCATCACCTTCATGGTCGGCCGTGTGGTTCTACGTCCGTCGCAACCTTGGAAACCGCCCAACGATGTTTCTCCGGTCGTACTGATCCAACCCCAGCCGAGCGACGGGGCCGAGCCTGCGACACCTGCCGTTGATGCCCGAGGCCCATCCGATGCGGCCGCGCCCTTCGACTTCGAGGTGACGGCGGAAGCTGCGGATTCCATTAGCTCGCCAGTGACTCGCCCTTTTGATAACGAACCAGTCCGTGCTAGCTCCTCGATTGGCGAACAATCATTGAGCGTTGGTTTGCACTTGGGAGAGGCCGCACGAGATAATGATCTCAGGCCAGATGCGCCGATAGCTCAGATGTTACGGGATGTCTCAGAATCGGAAGCACGCAGCCGCCTCGATCAGATTCCTTCAAACTCGCCCGAATCAATCTCGGAACACAAAATCGAATCGGATCCCGAACAAAATGCCGAGTCAAATCCGTCCTTAGCCGCCTCATCTAGTAACGATACTGAATCGTTACACATGGAGGAAGCAGCGAATGAATCGTCCAGCGACTGCATCGATATCCTGGATGATACCAAACTGTCGTTATCAGAGAATCATTCAGGCGATACGACGTCTCTGGATTCTGACGCTGATTTGAGCAACTTTCCGTTCTACCCTTCGTTTAAGACTTCGTCGAAGTCGATGGTCGCCGTCAATGTTGCTTCGAATTCCGTGTTACATACCAAACACAAGGCGGATTGGAATCATCGGAGCGAGCCTGTATTCGCAACCTATCGTTTGTCGTCGTACCTCCCCACAGCTGACCCATCTTATTTCGAGAATCCTGGTACTACCTATCGAGTCTCATCGATGCCCGTTAAATCCATAGACGACGAGAAACCATGGTCTGGTCCTTGCGCTGGTGATATCTTCTCACTCGCGATGAATGTTCCTGGACTTCTCGCCAATATCGACCTGAGAGATTCGCCCTTTTCTAACAACGGAAATCTTGCGTCGAATTCGGAGGACGACGTAACTGCAATTGAGGATGAATCGGAGTATGGTAATATGCTTGATAGGCTCATATTGAGAATCTGAATCTGTTTTAGTGCCGCTCAGAGAGTCTACCATCGACGATGTTGTAGATTTGTCTCCGGCGGAAGCCACAGAATCGCTTGGATGTTCTTATCGGTTCGAGGAGTTCGAATTTGTCGATCTGGACGATTCCCGGGCTGGCGAATCATCGAATGATTGTGAGAACGTCAATGAAATCGATGCCGAGATGACAGCTCGTACGGATGGTCATTCTGACGATATTGAGCTATTCAATATATCCGCAAAGGATAATGGGTTTGATGCCCAAGCGCCGATCAGTCCAGAATCGCCTGAAACTTCTGATCAGTTGGAAGAAATCGAATGTATCGATCGGGAGGATTCCCTTGCTGGCGATTCATCGGATGAATTTGATGCAAAATTGGCAGATCTTACGGAAGTCGGGGACGGTCTTGAGCTGTCTAATGAATCCACAAACCGAGATGGACTTGATGCCACACTGTCGATGAGTTCTGATTCTACCCACTTGATCACGGACTCTGAACTTAACGTCGGCGACGCCTCTGATTCTATTCAAGTGGACCCAGAACTCAAGGTCAGCGACGCCTCTGATTCTACGCTAGCAGACCCAGAACTCAAGGTCGGCGACGCTATTGACTCTACCCAAACAGACCCAGAACTCGTCGTCGACGACGCTTCTGATTCTACCCAATCGGACCCTGAACTCAACGTCGGCGACGCTACAGATTCCACCCAAACTGTATGCGATTATGAATCCACCATCAAGGGCTCCCAACCTGTTTCAATCTCTACTTTCGACGAACACCAAGAAGATGTCCTCCAGGGTGACCCCATCCCCGAAGCGAACCAATCGATACCATCTCCTAATCATGATACTCAACCAGATGACAGCAATCCTGTGTCCATGTCTACCATGGTGCTAGACGGATTGGATTCTTCACACATTGATATGTCTGTCTGTATCCAACAAGCTGAACCAGCAACCGGACTCCCATCCGCTGTCTCTACTCCTAAATCCATCCAAGACTCGATCTCAGAATCCGCCGCCGAGGAGCCCGACACCCATCATTCGTCAGTTTCTGAGACTGCCGAGGAGCCCGACATCCATCATCATGATTTCTCAGTTTCTGAGTTTGGGTCAAATGACCACTGCGTTGAGCTGGCAGAAGCTGTTCCCAACCCAGATGCCATTGCTTGGGTCAAGAATCAAGTCAAGAAATGTTTAAGGGAGGTCGATATCATCGTGAAATTTGGTTTCCCTTCTGATGCTGTCCTTAAGCATGTTAAGACCATCAATAACCTCTATCATTATTGGGCTCCTGTTTATTATGTTTTCCCGGATATCATCCCGACTCTGAAGACCGTCACGAATTGTTTCTTCCAGGCGTTAGCCAAATTTGAAGAAAAACTAGCGAACGCCGATTCGAAACTAGACAAGTTAATTACGTCAGAATTCGTCTCCGAAATGACGAAGGCATCTCGTCGAAACACGATTATTAAGAAATTTTCGTGGTATATAGACTTTCTCAAGGCGAATCCAGAGCCCAGATATTTCTTCTGGGGTTCGCCTGGCTCTGTTCCTTTTGACGACCTTGTTGAATATCATCCGGGATCAACCAGCGTAGATATTTCCTTTTCCACAACCAGTTCTCCGGAATTTGAGTTGAAATCCATCAAGTTCCCAGGAAGCCGTTATTTCCAGGATCCCAAATGGATTCTATGATCTGCATCTATTCCTATCCCAGACCAAAATATCGATTAAATCTTTTGAATACACTTCTAATTGTTATCGATCGCTTGCTTTACCTATTGTGAAGTTGACCACCACCGTTGAAATTTTCGTTCATCCTGTTAGGCTGGCTTGTGATTAAATTTTTGTTAGTTTTCTGGATGGTGACTTCTGATGGGCAGTCCCATTACCCCATACTACAGGCGATGCTCTTTAATCTCCATCATCGTGCAAAAGAAATGTAAGGCATAGGGCCGATAGGCTTTATCGTGCGGCGACGATGCCATGAAGCCCGGCGACAGATCGTCGACCTGATTTGTGTCTTGACGCCATGTTCAAGGTTTGCATATTGTCAGCAGTAGGATTGCCGACAGAATCGCCGCTGTTTGTGTGAGATCGACTTTTCCTGAGTACAATTTGATGAAGGAGATCGTAGTGAGATTCGAACATTGCTGAGATGCAGGCGATTATTAACAACGTGGGTGAACAACCCGAACCAGATCCTCCCTCCAAAATAAATCTAAACATTTTATTTCACTTAATGCAACGAGGAGGGAGTCCGAAATAAATGTCAACATCTTATGCATCCCCTAAGGTTTATTCTCGTTGCTGGAAGCCGAGATTCTCGAGCAGAAAGCAGCTCCCAGGTTCGCTTATTTTTGAGGGATAGCTCAGCTGTCGAGATGATCACCCCAAGTGGGCCCAGCCTCTGCAGCAACCCCCTTTGACCCCATCGTTTTACCCCGTAGTGGCCTCTGGTCTCACGAACGACTGCTACGGTAGAAAGACGGCCCCATTTGACCCCATCGTTGTACCCTAGGACCCCAGGCCCCAGCTCTTTTCTGTGACTCCCCCTCAATCTTCATTCTTCAACAGTCAACAATGTTGATCGTGGGTGTAGACTACTGAGCTGGCTGCTGACTGATTACTGATCAGAGCGGGTGGTGGCCTCTGGTCTCTCTAGCTACTGCTAGAAAGGCGGGCCCAGGCCCGTCAATATCTTCCTATGATGCAGCTGCCTGTGATTGCGTGGATCTTCTCAATCACAATTTCAATCGTCCACCCGATTTTGGATCTGCACAAATAACAGCGACGACTTTTAATGTTCGATGATTCATCATCAAGCGATATATCCAGACAGCGAGGTTTGACATCATTACGAAGACGTACCGGTTCCAATGTTTGGATTATTTTAATCGTCGTCGACTTCGCCATTGCTCTATGTGTCGGATTGTATATTTTCTACCCGAAAACTGTAATGCAAAAGGATTCTGGTCGAGCTGACTCAAACGCATTGGAGCTCTCTCCTGACCTTAAAGGATCCTCTCATCAAAACGATACCTCAGATAAAGCTCAGCCTCTATATCAGCGTAGCTTTTATAGAAATATATCTGCAAATCTATCGACTTTTATCGAATGTCTCAACGATAGAATGCCGCCCGAAAACCTCAGTTTGAGCCAAACGCTCATCAATATCGATTCCGAGGTGCACCTATCTGAACAAACACCCGAAATTAATTCCAAAAATCTATCGACTTCTATCGAAAATCTCAACAATAGTCGCCCGAAAACTTTACTTTGAGCCAAGCGCTCATCGATATCGATTTCGAGGTGCTCCTATCTGAACCATCACCCGAACACAACCTCACAGATAAGTCTGAGATAGCTCTGCCGCTGCCAACCGCAGCGAACAGCAGCTGCCAGCTATCATCTAACGATAGCGACAATGCATCGCTGCCCTTCAATGATCCGATCAGCGATATGCAACCGTGGATAGATAACAGCAGCGGGAAAGAGCCTGAACCCGCTGAGCCTGTTGCTGAAAACAACGCCGCCTCGAAGCCATCGGATCAGCTGGAGTCGCCGATCTCCAAGGAGGATCTGCTCGCTACACTTCAGCAGCAGCTCGAACAATGTAAAGCTCAAGCTATGCTGCTGAGACGAACGTTTACCGAGGCGAATCTCAGACAGCATCTGAACTGTGTGGAAGAGTTTGTCCAGCAATGGGCCCCGAATTACTGCATTTATCCTGAGCTCGCTGCGAAATTCAAAGACGTCGGTGACCGGTTCTTCTCATCGTTGGCAACGTTCTATATCAAGCTGGGAAAAGCCACTCTCGATCTGCAATCCATCAAATCCAATAACCCGCGGTTTTCGAGGCATTTCACACTCGGTCCGAGCAAGAAACAATCTCTCATTAACACGTTTTCGTGGTATCGAGATTTCCTAAGAACAAATCAGCGATATCTATTTTGGGGATCATCCAAGCAGTACATCTTCCAAGATGATAATCTCCAAGTTCTATCTATTCCATTTCCATGCAATATCACGAGCTGTACCAGTAAACGTGCCTTCAGCAGTCTATGTCGGACGAGTCCTCAATTCCAGCTGAACTCGGTGGGATTTCCAGGCCAGAGTATCTTCCTCGACGACGTTTAGACAGTTTGAGCCTTTTAGACAATTCACAATTCAGCTCAGTGTGCCATAATCTAATAGATTCCCCGTTTTCAAATTTTCAAATACAAACAAATGCCAAAAATTCGGCTCCGTAATGAGCGCTGCTGTGAAAGCAACAGGTAGGTAGAGCCTATAGAGCATCCATGTTCAGACCGAGAACGTCAGTTGAACCGTGAGCTCAACCTCCTGCAAGCCAGACATGAAATGGTGAAAATGCTTTTAAGGATGTTCGGATTTTGAAAGAGAAGTTTCGACACTCTCGTGCACAGCATCAGATCGTTTTTACAGCCTCCGCAAAGTTAGTAGAACTGAAGCTTTTTGAAGAGCCTTTACCCAATGCACGAAACCTTTTTTTGAGCGCGTAACAATCGCCAAAAATCATAATACATTAAAAAAGTTTATTCAAAGCTGTTTTTGCAAGACCGTATTTTCCTGTGTCCAGGACCTATAATAAGACTTGGTAGATAGCTGATATTTAGCTCATGAAAGCTACATTCTCCTACTGATGTCGCGTGTTTTGTCATGCAAGTATTCAGTGTTTACCAAGCCCTCCTTTTATAGTGCGCGAAACTTATTTTGAGCAAAATTGCTTATTTAGTGCTCAAAGTGAGAATTATTTTGTAATTTATACTCTTATAGTGACCAAACAAATGGCAATAATCATGGTTGAAGATGCATTCATAGCTTGAATTGTCCCTCGAGACGAATTCCTTCAAGAGAGAAATGTGTTAATGACATCCTGAACAAACATTGTTTCCCTTTTGAAAAGTCGAAATTCCGACTCGGTCCGAGCTGTAATCGGAAACAGTGTAGGAATCCGACCACAAACACTTTTTGAAGAAGTTGGAAGCGACCCCAGAACACTCGGCAGTTTATACCGCATATTCGTCATCCAGTATCTGTTATCCAACATGATATCTAGAGAGTTTCAGGAGGGCGACTGCTGGCACTCTCTAGAGGGAGATAACGAAACGCTTTCCCTATATTATACCTATAAAAGCACTTCGTTATCACTCTCTAGAGAGTGCCAACAGTCGCCCTCCTGACACTCTCTAGATACGTCAGTCTTTGTAAATGTGTTTATTATCATTCAAAAACGGGATTGGTGCCGACTCAGACGCGAGTGAATAGCCAACGACGTCCCCACCCTTCTGCCTGGCAATCTAACGCCAGGGTTCAGAACCGGTATTGTGACGCGCCATATGCCCAGTGTGCATATCACACACATCCCAATTCCATTCAGAAACATTGATTGCTAGGGTTAGACTGCAACTGTCGGCAGAATGCTGCGCGGCCACGACAGCCATCGACTTATCGGGAGAAGCCAATAAACCAATGTGGGGACGATTACGAACCAATACACAGGATCGAAGCCACGCCAGATCCACCCTATGCTCGTAACAGACGGCGCAATTCCAATAAAAATGCATGGTGCAACCCTAACGGAATCATGAACCCATCGACATGAATCGGGATCTGGCAGACGAGCAAATTGATATCGCATCTCGCTACGGACCACACTGATGTCGCCCTCGAACTCGACCACAGCATCAATCATTGCATCGAGTTCAGAGTAACCGTTAAGAATTGGAGCGAGCATTGAAGAAGTAACCTGACCACCTTGCGTACGTATCAATGCGCAGATTCGTCTCTGGGTTCGGCTTTTTTCGACACCAAATAGGAACATTCGCAGGTTGTCAATAACGCCGACATTGGGCAATTCGTTTTCAGGCAGTGAGTGCACTTCGCCTCGGTAGCACAAACCCGGAATGGAGCAGAGAAGTATATCCAACCAGTGTTGGTCGAATCGCTCCCAGATGGTGCGCCCTGGAACCAAAGCGACTAACCCGCCAGTGTACAAGCACAGTATCAAACAAATGCCACAATACAGCACGATAACCGGCAACAGAAGTAATAACACGCCTTGCTTCAGGAGTCCCAGCACTACGCTTACAAAATATCGCCACGCCCGAATCCACTCATATCTTTTCAGCAGACTTTCGAAGTCTCGGTTGATATGAAAGAATGGGACGTGCCCGGCATACTTCAAATCGATGGTGGCTGCCCCGCAGTGAACTCTGTACTGCAATTGTGTGCTCGAGATTCGTGAGGCGGGAACATGATAGTTGCACTCGTCCACTATGGAGGCCAATGACGACATTGACCCTGCCAGTTGGCCAACTTCACCAAGGTCAATAAGCGATTCAGGAACTGCGACGGACTGCGATTGATCCAAAGGACCAGCTCCAGATCTGTGCCATTCCTGATTCGTCTGTTCCGAACGGGTGTATGACGATGAACGACATATCCCTGCTTGCATTAGCACTGATCGCCATGCTTTGCATTCCTGCCAGTATTGCTGGGAACGCCAAATCGCTCCCCGTAATTGGTGAACTCGCCACCACTGCTGAATCGGGTGCCAAAGGATTCGCGGGCGCGGTATGCCATTTAGCCGGCAACGAGACGGCTGGCAAACAACTGATGGATGGAGCTAGAGACAGCTGGAAGCAATATTCAGAAGTTAGTGATGTTTGATGAACAAACTCTGTAAATAAGGAGGGCTGCTAGCTCTTCAATCGTCCTTAAGAAGCTGCTGGGCAATGCCCTTCTAAGATGTGTACAAGTCCTCGGCTGGTCAGACCCGGACTCTGGGTTATTTGGTGATGGCCACTGTCTGGGAGAGGTACGCCTACCTCACACCCGAGGACAATATCCATATAAGGAAGCGGGTTTTGAAATCAGACTATGGAATAGGAAGCGAATGTTGCATTAAACCCAGATTGTGCTCGTTTAGCAGCCAATATAAAGAACCGAAACGAGAATCTATGGGACGATGTCAACAAAGAGCGACATTGGACCAAACGACAAAGACAGGCGCTGGCATCTCCTTCATACTAGGAAGGATAGCAATTTATGGCAACATTTTGGTGAACAAAGAAGGAGGCATCGCTTCTGGGTCCACCTCTGCCCGTCACAGACCCTCATCCAAAGATGAGCGAAAATGAGAGCTCGGTGAACGAGTTCACCAAACGCGTTTTCGAAAAGGAATGTACTCGAACACATCACAGCCGCCACGGCCGACGCGATCAGCAACCGTTGATGAGAAGCCATGGAGCGATCTGGCCCTGTTCAGGAATCGGTGGCAACGTCAGCAGCGAGACCCATCACGAGCCCGGTTCTGGGTAATACTGGCCATCACCCACATCGTCGTCGTCGTCGGTCTCTGTACCTGGATCTTCTATCCGGTTCAGAGCGCAATCCAAGACGATCATCTCGGAGATGATGCTCGTGGAGTCTCGCCGCCCGACCCGAATCTGCCCATTGAGCTCCCGAATGAAAAAATTGAGGAAATGTTTTCAGAAAACGCATCGAATCCTTTAATCGATGCTGAGCGATTGGATGCGTTTTCGACGGAATCCAATGATGATCCAATCGGGGAATCTTCTGCTTCCGAAATCGTTTCCTCTCCATCAAAGGCGTGGATGATCTATAGCGAGCCGACAAATCAGCCTCAAGAGCCTTCAATTCATGGGCGAGCTACGATCGACATCGAACAGCAAACTATCGCCTCCGAATGGCCTGATCATGCCAACAAGCCGTCAGAATCTCGGATCGATGATGATGATACACCTGAGACATACTCGCCCGAATCGGTTCCGTTGAGAAACGATGTCGAGCTGCGACCTGGTTGTGTCACGCCGATGGTGAATGAGGAGGCAAACGTAACGTTGGTCATCGTCGACCCGCCATTAAGCGTCTCATTAACGGAGGGAATGCCATCGGGAGATGATCACGACGACGCCCAGCAGTCGCCGGACCGAAAGTCGTCTACGAATGCTGCGACGAATCTTCCAATTGTCGAAGCTGAAACACGGCCAGAACTATCAACAAAACCAATCGAGGATCTGCCGGTGGAATCCTCGGATCCTATTTGCGAGGATCCCGATTGTAATGAAGGAATTGGCAGATCGAATTCGACACTGGTTAGATGGACCGAAGAAGACGAAGCCAACGCTGTTCTGGAGATGCAGCTGGAGCTTCAGGTCGATTATTGCCTGCGACAGGCCATCCAGCTGAAGACTGAATTTACCGAAGCGAATCTACAACGCCATCTCGAGACGGTTGAAGAATTCGTGCTGGAATGGACGTCGGTCTACATGCAGTTTCCAGAAATCGCCAAAACGTTCGAGAAAGTTGGCGAGACGTTTTTCTCGGCTCTCGTCGTGTTCTATAAAAAGCTGGTGCTGGCAAACGATGAACTCAACCAGCTGGATCAGTCGTGGGCGGCGTGCTTGCCCGAAAACGAAAGGAAGATTTCGGCTCGAAAGCAGAAAATCGTTCGAACGTATTCGTGGTATCTGGATCTATTGGAGACCGAGATGAAATATCTGTTCTGGAGCCCGAAAAACCTGTACATGTTCGAGCTCGATAATCTGCAGATTCGAAATGCCAATAGGCGTCATGTTACCAACAGAGCGAACGAACGCGAATTGCCAAAGGCGGAGGACGACTCTACCGAATTTCGACTAAAATCCATCGGGTTCCCTGGAAGAAAACTGTTTCGCAACCCGATTTGGGACACGAAACGGCATTGATCTATTTCGTATTTAGGCGTAACTCAGTATATTCATAAATCCAACTGATATAGACATAAGTTAACTCGAGATATTTCCATCCATTTAAACGCCAGAATCGAACGCACCGGGCTGGATACCAAAATCAATAATCCGTAAAAACCCATTTAGCTTTGTGAACGCAAGCTTAACGAGGTGAAAGATTGGCTTACGTTTTGACGCTTTCCATCACTTGATCTTCAGGTGCCTAGCCTGCACTAGAGTGATAGTAACTTCAGCTAACTAATCTCAAGCTGATTCCAAATAGTAATAGTAACTTCTCCTGACTAATCTTAAGCTAAAGAGCAGTGCAAGAAATCAAAAGCAAAAAACAATCGGAATTTTGGGAAATCGTGTTATTTTTCTTTGGAATGATCGCCGAATTAAAAGGAACTTCTCCTGGCTAATCTCAAGCTGATGAAACGCCTGCAATCAGCAGCGCTCATCTCATTGTGATCCAAGCTCGCCGGATCGTGTACGTGTCGTGCTGTCCTCGAGCAGTCCCATGTCCCACCGAGCACACCCGAAACCCTTGCCTGCTTTCTGCTGTCAAACTACGGTCGTCGATTTCTTGAAATGCATTCTATCTAGGCAGGAAATAGAGAGGGAGTTCGAATATTTTGATGATTTTCGCTGACCTGCTCAGCAATAATTTGGTTTGTGTAGGCAGGCAAAGTAGTTTCTGCTTTGGTCTTGTAAGAATGTCGCATGTAGTAATGGATGCATAGTTCTCAACGCTAAAGGCAGTACGACCTGTATGAAATTGCTCGAGCCAGTTGTGTGGAATTATCTTGACGATCATTCTAGCTGGATGGGGACAGAATTCTGATGGATCTTTTCTACTCAGATCGTGCTGAGCTGTGATGATCTACAGCTAATACATGTTAGAAAACAAGTCTTGGCTGTCATTGATGCTATAAGACCAAGCAGAACGTTCGACAACATGGTCTAGATCTGCGAGTCGAGATTCAAACCAGTTGATAAACTTCCACAAACAAAAGCAAAACAATAAAATTTCTGCAGAGGCTGGCAGAGGTTAAAGACAGTGAAACAGCATCAGCGAGACAGCATCTTCCACCTGCTCGATGCTTCTGGCATGAAAGAGTCATGCAACTGTAAGGTATGAGCAATCAGCCAAGCTTCTATCGATGCTGTTTTGAAATCTATGTTGATAAATGAGGCTATGACCAGTGCCACTCATTGCCTGGGCATTCGAGAAGTGAAAACGCGAGCAAAACGACAGATCTGGGAAGAGTTGAATGAGGTTTGATGCTACTGTAGAAGATAATTTGAATCAACATACTTCTGATGATTTCTTGATGTTTCTCAATACTAATGAAAGAGCAATTAAGAACCGATTATGGATTGAGTTAAGCTCCATCCTGAAAACTGAATTTAACGCTTGTGCTAGTGTACGCGATTCGAAGTCGGTTAACATTTGAACCCTGAAGGAGCATATGATGGCGAAGACTCCCCTTAAAATCCATTCTTCAAGTGTAGCAATTAAACCCAGATTTGGTGAAATCGCGAACGTTCCATTCACGTCTATCATGAACATAATGTTGACAAGCTTTATTGCAGTTAACTTTTAAAGCAGCGTATCATACAATGAAACGAAACGAAATGATTAACAAAAGGCACCTGTAGCACGAATACTGAACGACGAAATCTAAAGATGGAATGATAGAGGGAAGCAAGATTTTGAGTCACCTTTAACTTTCAGCAACAATGAGAAAGCAATCTCTGCCAACAAGTAATCGTGAACTCGTGCAACTGGTTAATAACTAGACAATAATATACGAACAGGCAGCAAAACAAACAGAAATATCGAATTATTAATAAATTGTATAACAACTAATAAAACTGGCTTTTGATACTATCAAAGAGAATAACAATAATCAGTAATAAGGTTGAACCGGTTGGCCCATCATGGCGCCGGCCTGGGGTTTCACAGGACCGTGCGTTTTGAACTGAACCTTCAAAGTCTTTCCATTGAGTGGATATCCATTCAACGCTTGAATAGCAGCCATTGCCTGCTGCTCTGTATCCATGTTGACGAATCCATAGCCTTTCGACCTTCCGGTAGCAGGATCTCTCATCACTTTCGAGCTAGACACGTTCCCGTACTGGCTGAAAATCGCCCTAAGTGCAGTTTCGTCGTACTCCATTGGGAGGTTGAAACAAAACAAACAGTAACCGGTGTAAAGCTGACGACCACCATTTGGAGCTACAGGAGGTACCGGAGCAACAGGTCCTGGAGTGATTACGGGACCTGAGCTATAAGGAGTTGAACTCGGTCGAGAAGCGGGTGTGTGCCTCATAGGAGCATATCCAGCATCGGTTCCATAGGTTGGAGGATATCGAGCGTATGGTTGAGCAGATGCAGCAGCAGCAGCAGCTTGCGCTCCATAATATCCATACTGAGGTGGTTGTACCGCCCTGGCAGCAGCTCCATAGGGACCCATGGCGGCCTGGTAATAAGGATGCGCCGAATATGCTGGTTGTGGAGGATAGTATGATTGAGCTGCTGCAGGATATGGTGATCCGCGATAGGCTGCCGCACCAGGAGCTGGATACTGCTGATTCATGGTATCTTTCCTTGTGCCAGCTGCAAGGGAAACGGAGATTCGACTGGAACCTCCAGGAGGCACGCTCTCATTGAGAGCTGTTATCGCAGCATGAGTTTTAGCAACGTCGCTCAACCTGACAAAACCGCAGCCACGACTTTCGCCATCCTTGCCTGGACGCATGTTAAGCACAATCGATCTAAAAATCCACAAATATCATACCCATAAGAATCTTGCACTCGACAACGGGGCCGTAGGGTTCGAACAGGGCGGCGGTATCAGCTTCAGTAAAGTTGATAGGAAGACCAGTGATATAAATGTTGCATTGTTTGTGAGTTGAAGAAGGCCTTGCGAAGTGGACCTTCAGTTGCCTGGCATCAGGAGCCGCAGCTTGAAAGTGAGCAACAGCATTCGCAGCTGGTTCTTTGTTAACAAACTTAACGAAGCCGTACCCTTGGCACTAAATAAAAGTCAGCACGTTGGTCCAGCAACGAAAAGCAAAAAGAAAACCCATTACCTGCCCAGTTTGGCGATCAATAATTGCCCTGGCGCTTTCAATTTCGCCAAAGGGAGCGAAAAGCTCATATAAGGTTTGATCGGTAAAGCTTCTTGGGACGTAGTTCACAATCAAGTTGTTGCCTTTCTGAACGTCTTGGGGTGTGAAATGCCCCGCCCTGTCTGAAAGAGAATGCAAATCTTGATTTTCTGGATCACCCTGTTCGAATTCGCTAGGAACATGGATAGAGTCAGGTGGAGGCGGCACAGATGAAGCCTGATCAGTAGGAGACTTCGGCGAGACATAATTTTCAGCAGAAGCGGCAGCAGCATCCTCGTTGTCAACTGCTTCGTCTTCTGGTGTAGTTGTCAGGTCAACAATAGTCTCCTGGGCATCGTTAGCCTCGTCGACATTTTCCTGGGCAACGACGTCAGCGGCAGGCTGCTCTGGCGCTGGTTCAGGGACAGGATCCGGGTCCGAAGACTTTGTGGCATTGACGGCAGCGTCGGCTAGAACGCTGATGTCGCTGTCCTCCAAGGTAGTAAATTCATCCACATTAGACATGATGCGATATGGACGAGATTGAGAGAGCAAGCGATGATGACCACGAATGAGAGAGCGCAGTTTTTGACATTGTCCGTGTCAGCCAGTCATAGAAAATAGAAATCAATGTGGCCATTCATTCGTAAATCTTAATGGAATACATCATCGGTTGCAGAACCATGAATAGGATTGGATTGGAGTTTACTAGTTTGTTAATGTTTGTCAACAGACGGCGCGGTATTCAGGACCGGTATTACTCAGGCATCGCCTAAGTACTTACTAGGATTCCTACTTCCAGTTTCAGAGCCATTCATTATTTCATCCATGAACCATGAATAGGCTAGCTACCAGCATAGCCCACCTGGTTTTCGAATAGTATTATCTTGCGAGTTTTCTTTGACCTTAATTCAAATTCAGCCCCATACAGTATTTCGTGAAGGGAATTTTTGCAGTACCCAGGTGTGCAGTAGAGCGCTTATCATTCGTTCTTTTGCAGATTCTGATATCTTAACAACTTGCTGTTGTTTACTTAAGAATTTCTTAACACGCGATGTTATTTTTTTATTATATTGGGCTTTCGCTTAATCAAACGATCCTTTATCTAGAATAGAGTACCGACCGTTTCGGCTTACGTTGATGCCGACATCATATCAGCCTGGAATCCGCGCGGTGCTTCCTTTCAGTAGCATCCTGGAGCTGGTAGGCCAACACATTTACTGTTATAAGGTGATTCCAAACAGGGATCCACCAGATCTTTGCTGAGGCCGAGATTTTGGACTCAAAATCCGACAGTCAGTCTTGGCAATGCAGCAAACGCAAAAACTGGTGTTTAGCAAGTTGTAATCTCATTCTCGATAGCAATACATACTTTGCTCGCTAATAGCTGTTTGAATCCCGTTATGAAGCAGCTCAACATCTTTGTTATGTTGCGTGATGAAGATAATGCGCGACCTTTGTTGTCGCCGAAGTCCATCCAACTTGTATCTTTATCGTCGCTGATAGCGACAAGGGACAATGTTGGGAAGATTGACTGCTAGCGCTCGACGATCTCTCGCCTCAGGTACAACGAAAATTGTTTCCGATGCGTACGTTGTCTTACCCTTTGACTGACTTGTTCTTGAACTTCAGCTATCGAAGATGTTATTCGACTTCAAATGCCAGCTTTGTCACCAACGTGAGATCGTTTGAGATTCTGTATAGCTAATAACCTGCTTTTGGATATTCTTACTTTGAAGCTATCTCTAAATCTGTACATTGTTTACCCTTGGTTTTCAGTCACTTCCATCTCACTTTCTCGTTGTTCTCTATTGAAGGCTCCCCATCGTTTTTGTTTGCAGAAATATCGATTGGTTTCTATCAACCATGACGATATACATTTAGCTGTTTACATTGTTCAACACCCATCACTTGTTTCAGTAATTCATCTCAATATGATGGTGTTAGGATGACGTCAGGAAACGTCGGTACATGGCATAAGAAGGTTGGCGACAAGATCAGCCCTGGCGATGCTTTAGTATCAATTGAGACTGATAAAGCCATGGTCGAATACGAAGCTATTGAAGAGGGGTAAAGCGTCTTCGAACATTAGTTTTGTTTTCTACTTTGTTATCATTTCGGTGTTATCTTCGTGTAAAATTGCCTCTGTTTGAGTCAAAAATTCAAATTAAATGTTTCATTATGGGCATTCTTGTCTAATAGCTGATGCATTCTGTTTTCATCTTACGTATGTATATGCTTCATCGGTTCCTGATTTGCTGTGTCGAGGCGAGAGTGTTTCTCAAAATCTGTTTTTGGCCTTCCAATGCTTTCTAGCATTTCATTTCTAGCATTCCATTTTCAATCATTTCTGGCATTTCGTTGTAAATGCTTTCTAGCGATCCATTTTCAGAGCTTTCTAGCAATCCATTTTCAATGCTTTTCAGCATTCCATTTTCAATGCGTTTCAGCATTCCATTTAATGCTTTTTAGCAACCCATTTTCAATGCTTTCTAGCATTCCATTTTAATGCTTTCTAGCATTCCATTTTAATGCTTTTCAGCATTCCATTTTAATGCTTTCTAGCATTCCATTTTAATGCTTTCTAGCATTCCATTTTAATGCTTTCTAGCATTCCATTTTAATGCTTTCTAGCATTCCATTTTAATGCTTTTCAGCATTCCATTTTAATGCTTTCTAGCATTCCATTTTAATGCTTTTCAGCATTCCAATTTCAATGATTTTTAGCAATCCATTTTTTAAGCTTTCTAGCAATCCATTTTCAGAGTTTTTAACATTTCATTTTCAATGCTTACTAGCATTCCATTTCCAATGCTTATTCTGATTGCTGACCGATGCTTAGATATCTAGCTGCAATTTATGTCAGCACTGGAGCTACCAACGTCAAATGTGGTGAATTACTTGCCCTGATGGTGGAAGATGAATCTCAGTTGGCGAATGCTGCTGCTATGCCTAAGCCTGCAACCGCATCCCAATCTATTGAAACAAAAGACGCCAAATCACCATCTGCGGCCACATCTGAACGACAGCCGTTCCCTATGCCAGCTGCTGCTGTTAGGCTGGCTCCATTGCAGGTTGATTTAGGATCTGTTAATGCCAGTGGCCCTGGAGGTATCGTCTTGGCTTTTTTTGCTGACTTTTTATTCGACTTCTTTTTCAAACGTTTGTTTCTGCTTCAAAAATGTTGGGCTAGTTTCTGCTTTATTTCAGCTAAAACATGCAGTTTTCTTTGCTATCCTTTGCCCTGTTGAAGCATATTTGATCTTCCGCTGATACCAATACAGGACGTATCCTAAAGCATGATGCCGTCGAATATTTAAAGACATATTCCCCTTCCAAAACCGGAGTCCAGAAAGCATCTTCCTCTGAGGCGGTTCAGCAGAAGACTGCTGTCAGAAAAACGCATGGCGTTTATGAACGTCCAGGTCATAGCATCGATCGGAATTCACAGGAAGCCTTCACTGATATCAAACTGACCACAATGCGACGTGTTATTGCCCAGCGACTTTCAGAATCGAAAGCAACCGTCCCGCATGCATACGCGTCTGCCGTTTGCACGCTTGATTTGCTTACCTCATTAAGGTCGGCGCTGAAGTCAAAGGGAGCGCCATCGTCTATCAACGATTTTGTGATTCGTGCATCGGCTTTGGCGCTGCGTGATGTTCCTGCCCTGAATTCAGTTTTCGAAAACGGCAAAGCAAGAAAATGTGAAAGCGTCGATATCTCGATCGCTGTTGCTACCGGTCAGTTTCTGTCTCCTGATACCTTTTCAGGATTTGTTTTTCAATTTACAATTTAACAACTACTGCTCTGTTTTGAGTTTCTTCTGGATTGCTTTATTAAATGCTTTCACTTCAGCAAGGAACATTCGCCAATCTTCAACGGGTTTGCAGGTTTTCGGCTGTTACCAGCTTTGTACTTTTTTGTGTTCTTTATGTGTTGCTTAAAGCTACCGTAGAAGGTGGTCTGATCACACCAATCGTGAAGAACGCCGATCAGCTTTCCGTTTCGTCAATATCTAATACCGTTCGGGAATTGGCTGGGAAGGCTCGCGCCAACAAACTGAAGCCTGAAGAATTTCAAGGCGGATCGTTTACTATCTCCAATCTCGGCATGTTCGGCATCTCATCTTTCTCAGCGATTATTAATAAGCCTCAGGTATTTGGATTTTTTTAGGCTGTTTGAATACTTGAACTGTTGGATAATCCCAAGGCGCTTTGTTTCGTTTTTATACTTGAGAAGAGACTGAGTATATTTGGTCGTAGGCGTGTATCTTAGCAGTTGGATCTGGAGAAAGCCGCCCTGTGATTTGCTCTGGTGGTGGCCTAACTTCGTCATCAACAATGACGGTGACGCTCTCATACGATCGACGGGTTGTTTGCGAATCTGCCGCTGGACAGTGGCTGAATGCTTTCAAATCTTACATCGAGCAGCCAGGCACGATGACTTGAAAACATCTGCCAAGAGCTGCTCCAGCTGGATCCCGGCTCTCGATCAATCGGTTTATCTTCAATTGTACGAGTACAAACTGCAATCGGGTTATGAATACATTCTCTAGAAGTTCTTACAACGTCATGTGAATTGTTCAAGATCAACTCGTCTTCGTCTTGGATAAGTGGTGTATACGAGTTATTGCCAGAAGTCGACCGTAACTAGCTTTTGTCTTCTAACGGATTCATATCTTGGACAGCTACTCAAACAAAATGGGTTTCGCGTTCTCGATTCATTTTTTTAGGGTTCAGAAAACGTTATGTACCTCATCTTTAACTTTAAGATGATCAGATACTGGACATTCTGCGACATCCTTGTTAATGGATGCAAACTGTTCGGCGCTAACTGGTAGTGGTCCAGTTTGATCTGTGATTACAGAGATGCTGTGCTGAAGCCAACGGCTGAGCCTTTCAAATGCAATGTGTTTCGGGAAAACCGAATCAATCTATATGGCTCTTTAGCTGTTCTCGTTTTGTCATTATTGAGCGATCAAACTGTCTGTTTCATCAGAAGATATCGCTGCGAACTAAAAGTATCGATCTTTGCTGAACTAAGCGGGTGATGATGTTTGGAGTAAAACCCATCCTGATGCTTGTTAGATTGATTTTCACCAGAAAGCAAGGTCATGGCAGGCAGCTACCTCTCGAGTCGTGTTTTTCAGTAAACGATTTCGAGGTTTGAGTTATATCTTTTCGATCCTCAGCATAAATGCATGCAGAAGAATCAGTTCAAAAGGACATCTTTATACAGCAAATGGAAAATATCCTGATCTCGCCCTGCACTACAATTATGTCAACCTGCCCGTTAGCAGGCGATGAGGTCTGGTCTAGAACGGCATCGGCGATCCATACGATCTCCCGATGATGAATCAGCAGATGATTCACTGAGATTGCTTTCACGGTTCGTTTCGGGTGCTGGTCTATCGAGGAGCTCGAATGATCTTTTATGGAGATTGTAGTCGGCTGTCGAAGGGAATATGACACGATTTTCTATCAACTGTTAGTTCACTCTGATACAACCAAACTATGCTAATATCAAGCGGGAGCAATACGGTAATGGAAGCCATTGAGTCATTGTATGTCCGGAGAAGGCTATGGAAGATAGGTTTAAAGAGAGGACCGCGAGATGCAGCCAAGTAGATGACGATGCCAATGCAATGAATTGCTTGGAACTTCGCGCCAATCCAATGTGATTCCTCTTTCGAATGCAACCAATTCAAAGGCTCAGTGCATTTGTGATGACGTCACGTCTTCAGAGGCGATTAAATGCAACAATAGATTGCAGATAAGGAAGACATCTTTGTTTTTGATTTCCAATCGCACAAAGAATGTCATTAAAATTCTCGTCAAATTGGGCGATTGTTCCACGAAGAAAAGCAATCACTTCTTCAATCGGTGCTGGGGAGAGCAGGTATCGCAGAATACCTTCAAATCTTGAGAATGCATTGAGAGCAACTCTTGGCATGTTCGATGTCCAAGGTGCCATATACAGAACCGACTGTAGTTTGCTGCTTGATACAACATCTTGCGAAGTTGGTTAAGTACATTAGCAATGATAGACCTGTTGATGCCAGGATACTGCTTACTAGATCGCTCGCATAGCGTGTTTAGGGAAGGAGTAATGCAAGTATCTGTAGGTGCAGGACAAGAAAAGATTGATTCCGGATTGACCCTGATCTCATGATGGCTCCGAGAAACAAGCATGTTGCTGATCTCATTGTTGATAAATTCATTGACCGCGAAGCCACACAGTTGGTTCAAATGAAATGGCGGAAGTTCGTGATCACGAAATCACCGCTGGTACATTTGTTTCAGGTAAACGGCATCGTCTAAGAATCGCAATCAACTGCTTCGCACTTGATACCAATTTGTGTGAATGCGAATATTCATACCAAGATGTTACGGTAAATAAGCATTAGAAAGTTTTCCATTCAAAATATTTCAACCTCTTATGGAGAACAGCTTCTGATGGCATCCCTATCATACATTGCCAACTTCCTCCATGAAATGATAGGTCTAGAGTGAAAGCGACATCTGATATTGTCACAAACATAACTTTTGCTGATATTAAAATCTTCGACTAATAACACCAGCTGAATGTGAGAAAGCAGAATAGGGTGCAATCGGTTTAAAGGGACAGCGAAAGAAGAATCATGATCTCAAATTCCCTCTAATGCCAGATCTCAGTGAATTATTATATGGCAATCTAAAACGTTATCATTTGATCTAAGAGAGGCAAGGATTCAAATTTTCCGAACCTCAACGAAGGAAACTACAGTAATCCAACAATTGTTTCAGCACGGGTCTGAACTGTTGAAAGCGCAACCTGATAAGCGCAACCCCCTACCCTTATGACAGTCCCAAGTCTCCGAAGGTTTTTTCATTTTAATATCTTTTCTATTAAACCTTCACATTCCTTCCTACTGTTTCAAGGCTCTAGCCGCTCTTCCATTACTAGAGGGCTCCATCCCACAGTCTCCAACTGCACAATCGCGACGCTATTCCCCTTGTATCCGCATGTTTGCCAGCAAAGAGAACCTGTTCGTGCCACAAGAACACTACAACAGTGCCGGTTGCAAGGACCGCAGAACGAGAATCGGAATCAATGCCTGGAAAGCATTAGTATGGCGTCTGACTGCCCTAATTCTGCCCTAATTCTCCGCCCTGTATCCCAGAGTGTCAGAACCGTGTCCTGACGGAACAAAGCTTCCCGAAAGGTGCTGGAAGTCCGGAACACTGGTATCTACCAGGATGGGGTCTTTGCCACAACCTACATTCCCTCATGCATTATGATAACGGAGTATACAGGAGTGGTATGCGGCAGAATAATTCCTCAAAATTGTCCAGTCCTCATTCATCTTACAGGTTTTCCCCGAGAAAGTTTTCAACAATGATCCCATCATTCGAGCGCAGCATAATCGGAACTACGTTGCCACTGCGCCGAAATTACCTTTTGTCGTTGTGGCAAAACCGGTCGATGGCAGGTGACCGATTGCAGCTAAAATAAATCACAGCTGTGATCCCAATAGCTGCGTGCTGAAATGGAGCGACAGCAGTGGCAGGGAACGTTTGACAATCTGGACCGACAGAGACATAGCCAAGGGTGAGGAGATCACATATTGATACTTCACCAAGCAGTGGGAAACCAAGTGTTTGTGCAAACTCTGCTGAGAGTTTCATAACTGCGTCGACTGCGACATCTGCCAGTGGCAAAATAAACAGTAGTTAGTTACTTATGGGTCCGAAACATTGGCAACAGATTGTTTGTTCGATAGTGCCATGTCATAAAAAAAGGACGAAATATGAAGTGCTGTGGAGTCACAAGAGCTGGGATCTCAGCGCCCAGTTAACAACAACGTCCCATCCACTCTTGGGAGGATCCGCGGAGTCTCAGCGAGAGGTCCCGCATGGTAGTCGTACTCATTAGTCATTACTGAATTTCACCAGAAGAAAGTCAAATCTGATCCTCTCCATACCTATAGGGAGTTCTATCACAGAAGAGTGTATTGGAATTTGGTGATTTTTTGTTTCATAGTTTCCTCATTTGGAGAAATTCAATCACGAAGAGTTCGGTGACCTTGTTGATAGACATTGACGTTGCGCGCTGTCGGCTTATGGTTGCCGCGATGTTACCCTTTAAGATGGTCCGTCAATCAATCGGGTACAGAACAAGGATTAACATACGATCCAGAGACGCTTGGTGAAAGATAATCTATAATTTCCTTTCTAATTCATAATCACCCCCAACAATTATCCAAATGTCACCAAAAATTCTCAAATTCTTAGATCACTTAAAACACGATAAAAATCGATTTTGAATTTCTCACCCAGCCAAAGAGAATGTGCAAATTCTTTGCTTGTTCCGCTCATCTTGAATTAGTTGACTGCCCTTGATAAGCCACCAAAGCCACCCAGACCTTCGATAAATCCTGGAAGCGGCCGCAGGCCGTCTCTTTCCTTAGGTTACTTTCATCTTGAATTGATTGATTGTCCTTGTTAAGCCCACCAGGAAGTTGATGGGGTCTTGAAGTTGGCAACAGGCCGCATTCTAATCACCTCCAGATCCACTCAGAGTTCACCGAATCCACACTAGCAGCCGCTAACCAAAACTAGTAAATTACAAGTACCTAGACCTTAACCCAGAAGCCACAGCTCTTGAAACCATCGCCTAAACATCGCCAGACCCCAATACCAGCATAGCATGGATCGCATCACCTCAATCAAAAGAGTAGAGAGAGATTGTATATAATAAACGATTAAATAGGGAATGTGGCGACAAAATAAAGATTGTGACATGAAGTTTCCGAATGTACATGGTAGGTCATATTTGTATTTGTTCCGAAGTAATGATGGTCTCAGACACCACGCTGCCAACCTCGGGACGAACAGGACGGTCGGAATCTTCATTGATGGACGGAAAGTAATGCAGAGCAAGATCATTGAAGGCCCCAACACAGACTTCCTCTTGGTCAGATCCACCATTACATACGTCCTCTTTCAGATCGTCTCGCAAGGCTCGAATAAACGCGCTATCATCGCTGGGTACCATCTCTTCACAATAACGAGACTAAAACAATGTTAATAGCTTGCAAATTGATGCGAAAGCTTCAAACTTCGTTGCAAATAAACGGTACAATAGGATTAATATCCAACAAATAAAGCCAAAAATTTGAATCGTTCTCCATTAGAAGGTTCACGCGACAATAAGAATCCTGTCGGCACGTACCAGCGAATTCCCAAGAATGCAGACATTCTCTAATGTTTCCCAATTAGCGTCCAGCAGATTGCTATAAAGAGTAGTTCAGATCACAGCATATTCGACCGATCCAGGAGAAAACAATACTTATAGAGCGCACGACCACAATGAGGCATATAGAACAAGGTCGGGTGTGTTACTCGACGTCGTCCTTCCTCATTTTTCATGATATCACTGAGGCCGACTTGAGCGAGATAGGCCCGTTCATTGACGTCTAATTGAGGATCGTATATCCAGATCGGCGTCCGTATTCGGCCCTTCCAAGATCGTAACAGGAGTATTAGCAAGGCGAGCTGATAGCGAGCACAACGACTGCCACCAAACCTGCACGAAGGTTAGATCCTGTAAAAATCGATTGAATATTAAAAATCTTGTGACGCCTTCAATGGAAACGAGAAATTTGAAACCAACAGTTCGAAGGACAATTTGGAGGAGAATAAAAAAGAGAGAAAAGTTGAAGCGAATTAGTGAAAAGCTCATGACAAAACAAAGAAAAAAACTGTGAATACAAAGGACTAGATTGCGCGAGATAAACCACTACCAAGATAAAAGATCTGCAAATCACCTTCCAATTCCGTAGCAGACAATATCGATCTCGCGATGGGCGCGTATGAATGGATGCGAATCGATCCAATCACAGAAGGTCGAAAAGAACTGAGTGGCCGATAGATGGGTTCGCGCTTGCAGAGCGCTGCGCTGAATATAATCGAGCGGATACGCTACAGCGTCTTCGGAGACGGGCTCTGGAGCCTTTTTGGCTCTGGGAGGACGACGCCGACGATGATTGCCTTTGCGGACGACGACATGCCAGGTCGCCTCAACCAGAGCCATTTTGGAGGGATCGGGTCACGGCAACCCATATTAATCCGGCGCTTTTTCGAAAGAAAAAAAATGTAACAAAATATGCGTAACATTTTTTATGGGTTTTCGAGGAATGCGTAAAAACTCATGCGAAATTCATATGGAAACATCTTGTTTTTGCAGCGTCAGTAATCAGTATCGATTCATCGTCGTTTGACATCAATGGCGTTTCGTTGCAGCTGGCAAGTGGCAACTTTCGTGATTTTGACCGGCAGTAAGTGCGGGAAGATTTCCAGCTGCCTTGAACGCGGATCACAAAGCCGCGGCAGGTTGCGCTCCCGGCATGGCCCAGCTCCGATCCAGAAAAACACATTGCATGCAGAAACTGTATAAACGATTCTCTCGTGCCGACTGAACATTTTCGAAGCATCACGATAATGGGTCTACTGCCAGCTCTGAAAACAGATTTTGAGCTCCTGAGAATCGTTGAAATGATAAGCCATCTTACGTCAGGCGTTGTGCGCCTATTGGTATCAATAACCTAGTCGAATCCAGTCCATTGTTTAAGCTGTAAGTGAGAGCAAAGTTTGCCCTGACTATCTGCGTTACCCTGCTGGATATAATTCCGAGCCTACTATGAAGATGTATCGATACTTTCAAAGATCTCACTTAAACGGACATTCTTTTGAAATATACCGAGACGTTGTTTCATGCATAGCTGGCGTTTAACAAGAGTGTTGGATACTAATACAGCTCATTTTTTATTCATCGCTACAAGCAATATTTGTAATCTGCTAATTGTACCCTGAGCTTATGAATGCTGCATATTCGTTCGATATAAGTTCCAGAATTGTTCTTTAATCTCCGGGTATCCTGCTGGACCTGCAAGTCGCGTCCGTTCTAATCAACGCGGTTACACCTAATCGTGTCGGAAAGCCAGAAAAATGGTCTAGACGATTCCATCCCATTCTGTTGCTTGATCCACATCATCTCCCACTCACAATGCAGCTGAAAACCCATGATCGCATAAGCGTTTATGATTGGCATCAAACAGTCAAAGCATCAAAGAAGCTGCTTTTGAATCTATACTCAAGGAGTTGACTGATTGCTAGGATTTATATGGACAATGTGTCAGAATCAGAGCTCAAACATTTGAGTTTGTAACTCTCACTTTACATCCAAACTGCATAATAATCATAACTGCCCTAATTACAGCAACAGGTCATGGTCGTTAACCAAAACAGTACAGTACAATTTCAATTTAAAAACCCGTGTTGCTGGATTATGAGGTAGCTCAGACAGCGATATAGGAGTATCTTATGTCATGCAATACAAATGATTAACATGAACTAGCGGATGAGCATTTGAAACAGCGAATCAAAGAAGAAAGCTCTTCTGGCTTGTCTACTAGTTAGCTCGAGGGTGCAGAGGGTAGACTAGGGTAGGGTTTCAATTGGAGTTCCAGAAATCCTGGCGAGTATTTTCTCTATAATAACCATTTAGGATAACAAAAAATGTGAGATCCCAAAAAGCACGCTTTTGTAGAAGTTTTCTGGAAAATCGGCAGTGTCAATTCCTGTTTTTGACCAAGGCAGGATCCGATCGATAAGGAACTCGGCCATTCTATGCTATCACCCATCCTGCAATTGCACGATAATCCTCTAGGTATGGTTAAATTGGAAATTGACGAAACGAGTAGTAGCTTCAAAAAGCAACAAGATGTGTTTACAATAGGTAAGAAATGGCGGCCAAAAGGCTGAAGGTGATTTCCGGTCTGGCTCGACACTAAGCGCAGGATACTACTGAAAGAGTTCGCAATTATCATGAGTCAAAACAGACGACAAGTAAGTTTATTGGATTCGTCGTCGGACAGATCGCGTATGGTAAAGGCGCTTTCTGAGATTGAGGAATTCCTGGACATCAAACCGGAGGAAATCAATGAGTTCAGGATCCAGTTCACTTATAGGCACAGGGTCGATGAGTTCCTGGAGCCTCAGACACATATGTAACATAAAATCGTAGTCATCAAGACGCGCATGTAACCGTCCAGGGTAGTCCAGGAGGCCACGCTCATTGCGGATCAGATTCTGTGGGACCCGCATCTCGTCCAGGTCCTGTACGACATCGGACTCGTCGACGTCCGGGCATGTCTGGAACGAGTCGGTGTCGGATGCCGGATACGAATCTGTAACGTAATTGTCAGAGGAATTCGCGCATGGCAAAAAAGTGTCACGTAACGAGGATAGCGTTCATTGCTGGAAACGGTGTCGCTGGGCTCGCCGTCGTCACCCTGCAGAGTAACGTTAATAATGGTATCGAATGCGGAGTGGGATATCCACGTTACCAGGTGTAGAATCAGAGGACAATTATCAGTAATGGCGCTCTTTTCAGAAGATGTGATGGAGCTTAGGGGCGTATCCTGCACATGAAACGTTAGTCCCGGAGGTAACTGTAAACGTGACGCATGACGTTACAAGTTGGCGGATCAGATCTTGGGTGTGAGGTGGATTCGGAAGTGATTCGATAGTGATGACTCGATCTTGTAATGTTACCGCAGAGAAACTCGGCTGAACGAGTCGGACTTGATCATAGACAGAGCGCGGCCTCTTGACACTTGTTGCAGCCTCCGTGCAGGTAGCGATCGCAAGCGACAAGATCCAGGTCCAGTACATGGTTTGAGTGAAAGTGGTCGACTCAGAGAATGAAGGACGTGACGGACGGAGTGACGAATCACCGCCCTTCGGACATTGAAAAAGGGATCTCTTGACCTGAGACCAATCGATCGCCCAACTGTAAAGGGATCTCTTGACCTGAGACTAATCATTGGCCGACTGTAAAGGGATCTCCGGACAAGAAACCAATCCGTGAGATTGATGTCTTTGACCTGGGCGGACTCGGGTCAATCTCTCGCTCCCATTTCCCAAATTCGCCTCCGTCGTCATGTCGTCTCTGATCGCGTTTCTGGCTGTCACAGCTCCGCTGTACGGAGAGGCCGCCGGCGTGTTCCGTCGCAAGAGACCGCACCCTGACGATCCCTCCGAACTCGAACATAACCAGCGACTACGTCTTGTGCCGAATCTGGATCTCACGTTACCCTCTCTAGATTTTACGCTACCGAATCTGGATATCACACTGGATTTTGGCGTCCAAACTCTGTCTCTCAATTTGGTAACATTATCACTGACGAGATTGTACATTGGTAACGTTGCTCTACAGGCCAATAACAACGTTGGCCCGAATGATCGTCCCGTTCATCCTGATCTGCGTCTCAGACTGGTAATGATTGTAGCATTAACGAATGCGAATTCGACTAACGTCTGCTGTTTCGTTACAAAATCTTGACTACAATCCGGGGACAAACAACCGACATGCGACATCTACAAGCTATAGACTGGTAACGTCAATTTTTATTGGTAACATGTATGCTGAGGCTTACCTGTGCAGACTGATCTTCGTGACTTCATGGATACGGATCCTCCTCTCCAAATTCTCGACTCCAGTCAACATCTGGTAACATCAATAATGCAATTGTCTGGATCGGATTGGTAACATAACCTGCAGTCGGCGGAGAGATCCTCGGATGAGATTACTGTCAGCTCATTCGAACATGATCTCAACTCTGCATATGATGATACTATCGACTTCTCAGCATTTACGCATTCAGAGCATCTTGATGATCCCTCTCTCACATTAGATCTGGTAATCCCATCAGTTGTATCTCTAATCTGTCTGTAACATTATCATGTTAGGGGAATTCAGCTCGAATCCACCGGAACGATGCTGCCGCTGTCAACGATCCGGATTTCCTCTCACTCAGACAAACGCCTATTAACAAAGGCCTGACACCAAGCAATGATTTCCGCCAATTCTGGTCCGGCTCTGAGCGTGGCCACCTCACCCAACTGGTAATCTCCCGTTTACGTTACGCCTGACATCATTGCGGACTGTTATTTCGTTACAGAAGGCGACCGAATCTCCTATCAAATTGAATCCTGTGCAACCCGATTCTGACCTCCAGTATCTGGATTTGTCACTGGTATCATCGCAGCATTACGTTTCACATTTAGGGTTTGTAACATTATCATTAGGGTTGTGATGCGACAGTGGCTGGTCCATCAAATGCGGTGCAGTCCGATTCTGCCGTTCAGAATGCGGATTTGTCACTGGTACCGCAACGTTATGTTTCACTGACGTCTGTAACATTGTCACTAGGGTCTTGGCTCGACAGTGGCTGGCCCATCGAATGCGGGCCGACCTGATTCTGACAGTTCCACTCTGGATTTGTCACTGGTAGAGTCTCATCACGTTACAAGTTTGCGTCTGTAACGTTATTTGGCAGGGTCAGCATGTTACTGAGGCCGACGATCACTCTGCCCCATCACTTCCGGTGCAACTAGCGTCTGACAGTCACAATCTGGATCTGACACTGGTAACCTGACAATGCTACGTTTCACAGCTGGGTCTGTAACCCTTTTTCTATTGTCAGGATCAATCAGTTACTTGCGATAAATCGCACGCTGATGTAACAGACGATCTCCAATTGAACATTCGCCAGCCATCCCCGACTCATTCTAACAACAATCCGAACTTGTCGGATCAGATTGTTGGACTGGTAAGGTTAACCTGCCTAAACATTCACATTTGCTGTAACATGAATCACTACAGAGCCCTAACAACGATAACGTCCAACCTGTCGCTGCCCACAACCTGGATCTATCCTTATCCCTGGTAACGTAATATGATTTATTTCCAGTACCATCTGTAACATATATATAGGACAACTCCGTGGACCAGCTAGCTGATCCCGTTGCTGAACCTGCCGAGATTGTTCTCCGTCCTACCGACGTTACCAATGGCCGCACGCAGTCGTTATCGATCTACGCGGACTTGTCAGGGTTCATTGCTGATACGGACATACTGGAGTATCTCCGTGAGCGGGTCCCCAGTGTAACGACACCTCCCGTCATATGCGAATTCATCGGCCAGCAAGTCGACCTGTCCGAGATCAACTACCTCGCACACGTTACCACTACGTTCGATCAGCTCCTCTGTATCGTTAGCATGGAGCAAAAGGTGGCCCGATTTGGCAAGCAGGCTCATAGTCTCCTGCCGATTGAGCTCCAGCCAATGTGGCGCAACCTCATCATTCCCGTCACGGACTGTTTCTCGCATCATCCCAACGAAGATCTCGATCAGTTCTCTCAGGTGTTCGGAAATCCATTCCGTAACAATCCCTTCATCTGTCCGCATAATCAGTCGCCACCGCAGCCGCTCATGACCCTTCAGCTGTTGCCCGAACCCGCTCCCTCCCTCCAGCTGTTGCCTGACGCCGCCCCGGACATGGAAGACTTCCTGATCCCGTTGCATCTCGTCTATGACCATGACCAGCTCCTGGACTACCCCGGACGGCTGTTCCGAATGGATGACAAGACCCGCACACAACGACTCCGAGAGACGGCTCATTTCCTGACCAGAAATATCCCTGATGAGTTCCTTGCCATGAAATTCCGCGAATTTCTCAATCAGGAATGATGCCTCATTTTGTACTCGTCTAACTGATAATCATTCACCAATTCATTAAAAATCATCAAATACACATTTTGGGCCAGCACTACCAAAGTGGAGGCTCTTACGGACATGCAGGCCTGCGAGAGCCTTTGTGTATATTGTCTCTTACTTTATTGCAGCCCAGTTCTGTCTGCTTTAGATTACATGGTAACGTGGATCACGGCCCGGCAGCCCATCTCCACCCCACGACACCATCTCTGGGCTCCAGCATAATACTCTTGCGATGGAGATGGCAGGGCTTAACACGAGTGTGCTATGTATCATTAAAGCTGTTTGTGTCAGTAACGTGATCAACAGATGGCCGACTGCAATCTGACCTGCAGCGTTAA
Source organism: Polymyxa betae (assembly GCA_003693705.1). NCBI lineage: Eukaryota > Endomyxa > Phytomyxea > Plasmodiophorida > Plasmodiophoridae > Polymyxa > Polymyxa betae. The sequence goes on from RBZT01000727.1 coordinate 58,813, forward strand.
TAAAGCGTTACCCACTGACGCAAATACCTTAATAGCTTGGTCAGTTGTTAGTTAATTGTTGTCAGAAATGAGTACGACAATCATTGGCTGTAAGATAAACCTATCCAAAGTTATCCCAATCAACGATATTAGAGGGATATTTCCCAGATCCAGCTCTCCATCATATTAATGGAGTTCCGCCAATATCGTTACCATTTTATGATATTCCCAGAGTCTGCTCGATAATCAATAACAAATAGACGAGAGGTGTATCGATAAGCCATAAATTCCGCAATCTACAAATACACTATTGACTATTCTACATGCCTGGGTAGATTATGTAATAGTCGAATCCCCTGTTCGGTTTTTATCAGCATGACAGTCCGTGTGTGCTTTATAGAATTTGAAATCATGATTGGATGATGGACTATCTGTTCGGATCTGCGAAAGAATCGCCTTCATGTATCATGGCAATATGTCTGACGTGGACCGAGAGAGCAAATCAAACGGCGCGGCGGGGCCTCGGCGCCTGCGATTAACAGCCGAAAAATGTCTGTGTTATTATTGAGCTTCCTAGACGGACTATCACATTTTTGTTAGAAGAGAAAACAGACGTACAACTTCAGGTCGTCTTCTGACTTTGCAAAATCAGGCTTTTCAGCGTCACCTTTGTTAAAAAATTACCTTTCATAATTCGGACATTGCTACAATCAGGCTTTCGGGCCGTGGCACAGACTGCTGAACAATGCCGAAGTCGCAGCCGCTCACATACACAGAATCATAAGGTCAATCAGGAAGCTGTCGCGGTACTTTATTGGTGTAGAGATAGAGAGACAGGTAGATCGACTCACAATCAGAATTTCTCCTGAAAACGTGAGCGAGATTAGTCACGGAGTCCGTGATCCATGGGATGGTAACCTTTCACGTTTCAGTATCGTTTCTGTGCCTTCTGGGCTCTCATTGACATTTGATTCTCTCCATCCGTGATTTCACCGTCAGTTTCATGCAAGCACTGGCCCGTAACATACCCCGTCGCCCCAACCCGGGCCCCGCGTGTCGGGAGTACTGGCCCTCGACGCCCGGTCGATGGCGCCATTACATTCCCACAATCGATCCTGTCTGGTCCTGCCTAAAAGTCGTCTGGCGGATGTTCGTCGTGTTCTTGATTTTATCATCCGGAGTTTGGATGTTCAAGGCCCTACGTTACCCCGAATGCTCCAGCTATCTGAGCCGATTAACGCCGAATACATCGCTGGTCCAGTACGATGCTACACGCCATGCCTGGAGCTGGAATGGGTACATGGATATCCGTGATTCGTCCGACGCCATTGTTGAAGAGTTTCATCCGGGGTTCTTCTCTTCGGAGATCCGCGGTTACGATCCCAATCATACCTGGGGTCCGATCGGTCATATTCCAGCTGGTTGGAATACATTCACGTATCCGTTCTGGTACACGATCCAGTACGACCACCCGGACCTGGGCCCTGTCTCGATATCATCGGGTCGTTGGACTTCATTCATTACTGCCAATGCCATTGGTAATCGATATTCTATCAAATATCCCTCGTTATGGTCCACTCTCTTTCATACAAGTTGGTGGCCCATCTGGGGTGATCATACAGATTATCTTGGGGTTGTTATTGCAAGATTGACATGGTGGAATCGCAGCTATAAAGTCTGTTTTGTTAAGACTGGCAGCAAAACTTCAGATGAAGTCCGTCGTGAGATTTTATTCGCATTCGTTGATGCGATCGATATCACTCGAAAGTTACTGAAATCACTGTCGAAATCCAAGAAGAAAGCAGGAGACTAATTCACCTTCCAATTTCAAGTAGAAAACTCATCGGAAAGATCACTCAAGTTATCGCTGATGTGTAAAGTGTCGTTTCAATACATGAATCTCTATGTATGGTACATAATTGCTGTATGTCGTTAAACTGTCCATAGACTGTTTCGGTTGGATCATCGTCACATTCTTGCAATAGGTCGCCCTAGGCTTTCGTTTTATTACAAAGTTGTTACTGTCGTTTTTGGGCTTCTGTCTGACAATCGTCCAGTTTCTGCTCAGACATTTGATAACGTTCCCGTCCTCGTTTTGTATGAGGGCTTCCTGCTCTCTTGGACCCACAGAGAATCCGTGTTTTTTGGACAAGTCCGGCAGAATGCCCTTGAAGGAGCGACTTACATATGCGGTATTATAATTCCTCTGCTAGATACAATTGTGTAATGCCCAGACGCCTAAGAAACAACTAAAGGACCTTGTGCCTGGTATCCCTATCTCATTATTACCACTATGTGAGTATATAGAGGCAATTAGCCAATTACCCATCTTGCTCGAACAATCATATCTGCTGATATTCTGAAATCCATCGTCTATTTCATTGGATGGTTGAAGCTGTCGACTTATCGTGCGTTTCAACAAGTCTGGCGGCACTTCAACTCCTGGGCGGGCATGACCGTTTCGTCCGTAAACTCTTACAACTCTTATTATTAATGAAAAGTCAAAGCCATTCAATTAAAAACTAAAAGAATTCTCATCTTTAACTGCAACCTTCTATTCACCAACGGATAGAAAAAATAACTGAAGAAAGTATGCTATTCTATGTTATTCGCCAAACAAAGTGTGCTATTCTGTGTTTTTTTCATAAGTAATGCTTGCAGCCAGTCATTTGGTTGTTGATTGCAGACTTGAGCCCGAACGACGCAATCATATGGAGACTATGTGTAAGTTTGCCAACGAAATCGTCCAGAGTTGATACCCTTTTAAATCGAGGGTCATTTAACTCGGAACTTGCTGCAATAAGGAAACGGCGCACGTCGCCTTCCGAAGCCTTGCCAGATGCGCAACGCTTGAACTCTTTGTTCAGCGGCACAAGTTTCTCGGCAAGAGCGTCCTCCTGTTCGAACGAAACGCCTTTCTCATTGACGTTAGATAAGTTGAAGATCCAGACCGCGGCGGAGAACACGAGCGCGGACGGCACTGTGGTCTGGTTTGTTTGCTGGTAGCCCTCCCAGATCGGCTCAAAGAAGCGCTGAGCCACTTTCCTCGTCGAGGAGCGCCCGATTCGGTCAATGCAGTCCACGATGTGTCTGTTCGCAAACCTCTCACGGGTCCGGCTCGCGTATACCGCGATGGTCTCCGGCGTGTCCGGGCAGTTCGGCGACCGACAAAGAATGTCGATGAAAGCATTGTGCGCTTCGGTCAGAAGGCGCAGGACTTAACGATCGTGCAGCGCTTCGTGAACGAACTCGTAGCCGAGTCGTTGGCCGCAGACGGCGATCACGTGATGGCCGCCGTTGACGAGATAAGCTTTGCGCTTCCAATAGTAGCCGCAGTCCGAAACGAGTTTCGCACCACATCGGGTCCAAGACGGGTTATGAAACCTCAACGTGCATGGCGCTATAACAAGGTCCTTGAAGCATTCGGTTCGAATGACGAGCTCGGTGCCCTGAAGCTGGCCCGAATCGATGTCGGCGTCGGAGCTTGGCACGATGCGGTCCACCATTGTGGTCAGAAACTGCACGTTGCCTCTCAGCCAACTTTCGGTGTCGGGATCCGATCGCCGGAGGAACGTCTGCATCGCTTCCTCGAACGTTTGTCCATTCCGCTCGCGGTTGTCTAACGACATAATTGTGAGAGGCGACCCAGTTCTCTGCTTTCGTAACGCGAGGCCCGCCGACAGGTACCCATAAACCGTCTTCGGGCTTGCAGGAGACCGGCTGAGATCGTGCTGAATGGCCTGATCATCCATATCAAGCTTGTCGTTATGGAGATAATACCCCTCGGTGGTGATCGTCAGGGTTACAAGCTTGATTTTGGGATCCGCCACCCAGCCCACAAGCGTCTTGAAATTCGTCGCGCCTGCGACGGTTTCCACAATCGGAGCCATGACCGATAAACGTTGATAGTCGCCTTCTTGCTCAGCCAAGACGTACACGCCGCTTTGCATGCTGAGATTGTGGACTATGTTGCAGGAACGAATGGACGAAGCCACGATTCCCCATGAAGGATCGGCAGCAAGAATGTCCTGGACATAAGAGCCGAGAAAGGCCAAAGCGAACTTGCCGGTCCCAATGTGAAGGATGCCGGGCTCGACAGCCTCAGGCGAATATGACGGCAGACGTAGCTTCCAGGTATCCATGATTGTCGCAGATTGAATGATATCAAAGCGGCTTCATCGTCCGGTTCATGCTTTTGGCGATGACAAAGCGGCTTCGTCAGTCGTTTATGGTTTTGACTGAAACAAGCGGTTTCCTCAGAGGAGCTATTCGTATACAGATCTGCAACTAGATACGATTCCCACTCATAGTTTGTCAATCAAATCGTCAAAAATCGGCCCAGATTTTGTAGCGATCTGTCAAATAAGTCCAGATTGCAGGACCCAGATATCCGTCCATCCAATCGCTATACAAAAGTGCTGCTCTGAAAATCACCTCTTTTCAACCGCCCATAACAGGTGGTGCTGTATTTCTTTGCAATCGAAAGATCTTGTAATAACAGACTGCAGGGGGCTGCTGCCATCAATAGTTTGGGTGGAAATGTTGCGAATGACGAAACCGTAGAATGTAACAGAAACTTGCCAAGATTGAATCGATGCACTTCCAGTATCATCCGATTTCATGTAACATTAACATGTAAGAAGTATAGACAGATTTATGTAACATGTTTTACACGATCACTCTGATCAGATTACGACGAATTGTCCGAGGTGAGCTCCTTCAGATACTTGATAGATTTTTCAACGAGGCCTTCTGCTGCTGGAATTCCGATCACTATACTTGACTGTATCAGTACAATACACACGAAACCCTAAAACCCTAAAGACCTGGTGCATCTAGGCACAGAAACGCGTGTCCGAAACCCGAATAGATCCCGAGCTCTATATCTTTACCAAGCTGATGTAGACGTTGTGCAAACTCTGTGCTCTGATCTAGTAATGGATCTTCCGTACCAACCATAATCTTAGTCCGTGAAAATCTCTGTAGCAGTTCATCCGGAGCTGCGGCAGGACTTAACTCCCAATCGGACAGCGCATCAACAGTCGCTGGAACATAAGCATTGATGCAGCCTATAACACATAGTCAGCATGGCGTTACATGACGTTATTATGTTACAGATGAGGAACGAGTACGACAGCATGAAATCATCCAGGCACTTGGACTGGGACGGATAGAATGCGACCTCAGTCAGGCTCAGGGCCGGATACGCCATGAAAACCCCGTACGGGGGCGGAACCCCGCCCCGATTCAAGGCGCGCAGGGCCAGTGCTGCGGCAATGTTGCCACCGGCCGAGTCGCCAGCCACAACGATACGCCGTGGGTCCACACCCAGTACTCTGGGACCATGCGTTACACACCACTCATACACCAGCCACGCATCATCTATCGGAGCTGGATATTGATACTCCGGGGCCAGGCGATAATCCACAGACAGGACCGGGACGTCCGTCGTACTGGCCCAGCGCCGTGTATACTGCTGGTGCGAGAAGGAGGATTGCGCAACGAACCCGCCTCCATGAAAGTGTAGAATCAGGGGCTGTAACGAAGCGGGTTCGGGGATGCGGACGGAGAGCGTCGATGGCAGAGAGAAGCAGGCGAAGGGGCCAGCATACAGGGGGCCGCGCTCCGGGTCACGTAAAATCGCCAGTTCTTGGGCGACCTCCTCGGAATACCTGAGTAGGGTTTTCATCACGGAGTTACATTGGGAGGGCGGGGGCCGTACTCGGGGGACATGTAGCGGGCTTTGACGGGAGGCTGATCCGACAGCTGGCCAAGGTCACAGGGTGCAACGTAAAACGACTGGGCCTGATCCAAGTCTGACCACGTCAGACGTGATGCTGAACGTGATACCGGATGATCTGTGAGATTTGCCATAAACTTCATAGCACGCAGGTCCATCTTCACATCCAAGATCTGAGCCCTAGGAAAACCCTAAACCCTAAAACTCATAATGATAGTTGCTTTTAGTAATGGATTCGTCATCTGTAGATTCCTTTTATAGATTGTGCCCTCCAAATCGCCGGAGCGATGGCTCAAATCGTCCACCTTGTAATCGGCATCTTTCATTGCTGTCAGAGCGCGGTCGACAGCGACTTTACCTTTGAGCACTCTAATCCCTGATCTGTCTCAGCACGCTGGCGGCGACAGTGCTGCTGATTTCTGTCCACCGCTTGGAAACACATCGAAGCGACCTGCTTCAGGTTCTGTATAGCCTCCTGTCAATTGTCGGGGGATGCATAACATGCGTTGGCAGTCGATATTGCGGCAAACCTGCGAATCTGTCGTCAAGATCGTTAAAGACAAAGATTGAATGGATCTTGCCTCCATGATGACATTTCTCTATTGATTGTTTAGATGCGCTCCTTAGATTCTTAGATTCAAAAGGACGACGTCGAACCTGATCCCGACTTCATTGCTACAATAACGCTGCATCTCTGTGTCCTCTTTATATGACCTGGGGCGTATCATAGGCCCGTACTTCACCCAGCATTCTTCAATCCTGGAATGTGTAATGCGGAAATATTAAACTGCCAATGCAGCAGGTCGGGGCATTGCTCGACGAGAGCAGCGTCCAAACGGGCTATGCGGGATGTCACTGGATTCGATTACCCATCTGTATGGCAAACAGTAAAAACTCGCACCTTTATTAGAACAAATCTCACCTCAACACTTTTCAGTGTCCCTGCGCAGGCTGTAGCCCAGCTTGTCGACCTCTGATGGAGTTGGGCTTAAAATCGATTTCGCACAAGAAAGCCAAGATTATATTGCAATAGACAGACCACAAGACGCTTTTGCCAAAACTCACATTTGAGGCTATGACCAACCCGGCAAAACAATCCATTTCATATCAAACAGCAGTAATTCCATGGCAAGACAAAAGGTACATTTCAAGTTTGTCGAAGGATGATTGCGAAATGTCCTGAAATATTGCGTCTTCGTGATGTTCATTCATTCCAGCCAGTGGACGCAGCTCCGTCGTTATGCGATATCAGAGTGGTGCAGCGGCGCTGTGAAGATCTAAATCGGCAAATTGAAGCCACCCGCAGCGTAATGTCAACGACATTGCGTGGCTTTGATCCAGACGTTGCAAACGCTTGATCAGCTCAGTACTTAGAAACGTCTTTGGCGATATTAGGTCGAAGCCACTCGGGGACATAATCAAGGATTGTGAGGGCAAGATGCAAATCCACATCTGCAGCAAGACTTAAAAGACGAAATTTTGCAGGCGCAGATGGATATCAAAAAACTTTGAAGATGAAATTGTGCAAGTGCACAAAGACATCTGAATGAACTTTAATGATGTAAAGGCGTATATTCAATAGTGCTGTGATCATTGATCAGCAGGCCGATTGCTTATTGCATCTGGCACGGTTTCTGTCATCGTATGGAGATAACATTCGGTGAAGGATTATATGCATTTTTTCTCCTGCGAAACAGTGATGTTATAAACGTTAGGGTTTGAGGATCCTTGGTGTTGGACGTTGCAGCTGTGAGGACTCGATGTTCTAGCTGTTCCGTGTTTCCTCTGCGAAGCTGAACCCATTTCTTAGGGTTTGTAGGGTCATAATGGGACCTTTTCGTGCACCACTCATATAGACGGGTTGTTATTCTAGCTGAATCGAAAAATTCATGTTTGCAAATGTGTTAATGATGCGGACATTTATACTGGCTGTGTTTACAGTGATCAAGTATCAGATAGATTACAAGCCGAACTGAAATCGGAGGTTAGCTCGGATCTCGGAGTTTTTCCGGTTCATCGGTCCAGAGATATTCATCTAATCTGAGTGACAAATGACAATTTCTCGATTTCGAGTGGAAAATTTCTGCTTTGTCTTGATATTATAGGGGCCAGTCGCGCGATTGATAGCTTCCAGGATGTTCGATGGACGGAAACCTACCTCCACGCAGTTTTGCTGTCATGGCCTCATGGGTGAAGAAATTTAACCAATCGTTGAAAATTCTACAAGTACTGAAGAGGCTTGAAACATTTTGGAGCCCAGATTTGGCAATTACTCTTCCGGCCTTGGAGCATTAAAACGCCATTCAAGAAATATTTCAATATTAAGCAAGATTCATTTCACAGTTTCTGAATAGTTATTTCCGGAGCTCTAATACTCAACCCAATCCTCCTTATTGTGTCAATATTTACGCAGGATCGGGACGATTCCCACTCTCACAGACGCCATTCGGCTGTGAACCTATTAAAAGCAGCAAAACAGATTTTGGGACGATAAGGAAGTGAATGTTTAGTTTATGGTATTTTGGATAGAATAAATGGGAGCTTTTGTACTAAATTTTGCATATTGATAGTACTTTGAAGGAGATTCGGGTTGCGCTCCAACACCAAGAAGATCGCCGTGAGTGATCCTGAAGCTGCGGATCCTGCTGACAGGTTTTGTTTGGCAAAACACATTCACAAGGTAGGCCACCATCACAAAGTGTAATGGAATGGTTTGAGGTGCGATGACGCCTATCTCCCAGAGCCAATGGTACAGTGATCAAACGACCAGCACGATCACTGCGCAAGGAGCTAGGCGCTTTGGTAGGTTCTATTCGGGTTTACAGGATGTGAGCGCCGAATCTGATGACGATGACAATGGGCTTTCCGCAGCCCACATTACACTGTTGCGCGATATCTCAAGGCAGAAGTAGGCCCAGATTTTCAAGAAGCCTTAAAGACCACCACGGAGGAGAGTTGCAACCGGAGAAGCATTCGCAGGCTTGCTTGTCGCCTTATTGACAGCAACGCCTGGTCTGTCGGTGCTCGTATTCGCGTTGTTTACGAGAACATCCAATGTGAAAATGATTCTCGTTACCAAATCGCAATTAATTCTGAGGAACTGTAATTTAGGTTGTGCTGCATCAGACTGCTGGCAAAATCTTGGAGTCGATACCACCAACCTATTTTGCCAATGCGCGCGTTTAAACCATCGCTGTTTTTATACTGTAAGAATGCGGTAATGCTCAAATATCCGGATTACAACAGAAGATCGACCAATGGTGGAGGACTATTAACATCGGCTCGAGAGTCTTCCAATCCCGTCAACAGAATATCGCCAGGTCAGAGCTCATTTTTTGATGAAGATATCTGGAGTTTTTTTTTGGATTTGGTTTACATTCTGGACGTCATGGGTGTCGACATCCGGTTTGAGCCGATGACTGTTCATGAGCTCGGTGAGCTCCTTATTTAACTCGTCAGTTCTATAGTGGAACAGAAGGCCCGACGGTGAACAAACCAGATTCCGGTGATCATTCCTTAGATTTTTGTTCCTACCGATTGTAAGTATCTTCTGCCAGATCGGATCGGGCTTGTCGTTCTGATCAAACGGCGAGAAAGGGAGAACCACCGGATGTGCTGGACACCAACCAGGGCGCTGAGAGCCATTCTACAGGAGTTCGAAGAGTTCTTTTCAAATGCTCCGCCTGGGTCGCGGTGCACCGTGATAAAGATGTTTGCGTCTGTTGGCAAACATGTTTGATTATCGGCCCAGATGAAGCTGAACAAACAAATCATTTGCAAATACACAACACAACGAAGCGACCTTACCGAAACTTCACCTCATCGGTTTCGTCAAGGAGAACTATCTTTTGCAGGAATTGCTCGTCCTGGAAGACATCGATCTGATCCCTTGATGGAACCTCTAAGGCTTGGGTCAGAATCGATGCAGCGCGAACGCCTAGGCAGGTCAGAGCAGACCGGATGGAGAAGACCAGGTTCTTCATCGCCTTCATCATAGACGAAGCTGGCTGCAATGGATGTTCCATTTCCATTGCAGCCAGCAAACTGATATGGATTGAAGTTTCCATCCGGAGCTGTAAAAGCAATCAAAATCAGAGAAAGTCCAGCTGTGTTGCTCTACCTCATTGACCCCTTTCGACAATTCTTGTAGTATGTATAACCGTTTTTCAACGGTTATCAGTTTCCGATGCCAATCGGAGTCGGCTAATGGCCGGCCGTCCCTGGGTGTTAGCGCCTCTTCCACCAGGTTGAACAACATACCTGAAAAGAAGTTCAAAACGCTATTTTTCAGGAAGGCAATTATACACGTCACCTGCAATAGACAGCATCGCATGGGCTGTTCGCTGCTGGGCCGATATGTAGCTGGGCGTGTAGACCACAGTCCTATAACAGCCAAAGTAAACCCGAACCCTTTACCGGATTTCGTTATTACCTATAATCTCCAATTATATCGCTGTAGATGGACTCCAGCTCCGAGAGCCTAGAGAAGGCAGAGCATTGTCCATCAACAATGCAGTTGCCAAGCTCGTGATAGGGGAATCTGAAAACGTTAACGTTCAATAAACCGTCGGAAAGTACCAAAATGTGTCGTGTACAGTGAGTGTCGCGATCAGGACTCGAAAAAACGCCAAGCAGGCACGGATGTACTGGACTAACCAGAGGCGAAACGGGAGAATATGGATAATTAAGAACGGAACGAGAGAATTTGTCCAAAACCGGTATTGATCGAACTGAGCTAACCTCAGCTCGACCAAACAAGTTGCAATCGTTTATTCTGACACTGTGACTGAAACTGAAAGCTGCACTTCCGTTGCGGTAGAGCTGCACTATTGGAGGTCGCGCATTCATGACGGTTCACCTGGCAGCGGGGTGAACCGCTGGCCTGCTGGACATCCCAGCTCTCCGCGTGGTCGAAGCGCGGTCGGGACTGCTGGTGGCGAACCACCAGCCGGCACCACTCACAGATCTTGAACTTTGGTCTTTGAAACTTGAAAGGAAATAGCGCAACCACAACAACAGTAACCAGCTCTGCGCAACCACCTCGCTCAACACGTCTCCAGTTTGAAATTGTGATAAAAACCTTCTGCCAAAGTTTACGACGATACACAATAAACCGAATGTTGATGAACAACACCACGAAATACAGATCTCATATATTACAGCATTTTGCATCTCGATTTTGGAATTGGGTTATTTCGGTGTAACGCTGTAACGGTTTAATGTTGATAGTAAACCACAATGTTTGTATTGAAATGGAGAAAAAATCAAACGAAGACCAAACCCCTCATGGCAAGGCAACCGGCATGCCCATTGCCCTGCTTGCTGGTGTCTATGGACCGAAGGCTCGGGTCGTGCTGGCCGGCGCTAAAACATCGGGTTTCTACAGGCATCGCAGCATCGATGGTAATTCGTCGACATTTATCTTTCACAAACGCATAGAGATTGAGGTAGCGTTTTAGAAATTCTGTCCAAAGGTGTATCGAGTTTGCTTTCTTTTTTGATTTTTGGTGAAAGCGCATCAAACTTTTTGCGAGTTTTAACTTTTCTATCAAGTTGAATCTTTTCGTTTTGTTACCAATCAAAGTTAGTTGCACCTTTTTGAATTTCCGGACGAAATTCTCCTTGTCTGGTTTCTTTCAAGCAAATATTGTCTTTGTATAGTTGGTTCTGGGGTCATTGTGAATACCGAGGGCCGGTTTGGAGCCGTTTCGTTCAATCATGCCGCTATTGACTTCCAAGGTATATCTCTCCTTCTGTGAGCTGCATCGTGTTTTTACTGTATGTTTGTTGCCCTGAGGATTTTGTTGCCCTGAGGATGGTGCTTCTGAGCTGATCTTGGAGAAGTACGGCAAAGTCATGAAAGTCGATATTCTGCCGGAACCGGCTCGTGTTGACCGCGGATTTGGATCCACTGGAATCAAACGCCTGAAACTCGACAATGAAATCCCAACAGATGAAAACGATTCTGCATAGGCTATCTGCCACATAATCAAATCTTCTCTCATTGTTTCGATTTGTGTTGTGGGAAGAATATGATTATGATGGAGGTCTTCGAAGATGGTTTTCTGCCAGAATGGATTCGTGGCGACAGCTGATCTGGATGGGTTGGGATTCAATGTATGAGATCTGACAACATGATCCTATCAGATAAATAATATCTTCATTGAACTCCATGGTTACTATCCCCTGGACAGCGATATCTTCAAACAAAGAATTTTTTTCCTGGATGACCAAATTGTGGAGATCCGAAAGGTTCGTGGACTGGATTTTGATCGGTAACTGGACTCGCATTGAGATCACTCATTGTAGCAATGATAAGCGAGATGCGACCACGTCTAAGACATATTCTGTCTGTAATCTGCTCGCATGCTTTACAGGTAGTAAGGCTTGTGTTATCTCATCCTCTCATAATGGATGCCGATTTCGCTGTCAAGAGCGTACAAGTATCTGCAGTGCAATCAATCTTTATGATATTGAATCAGAAAGCGCACCGCAACAAATTGCAGAGGCTTTTAGTGATAAAGAAATGCATGCTCGCTGTATCTGTCTCCTTTACAGCCTTGGTCTACCAGAAATTTATTCGAACTTTATGCTAAAAACGCTGTATTAAAAGGTGGATTTTCACACACTAAACCGTACGGTCGATTGTTTCTTAAATTGGCGCAAAATCCTTTGGGCACTGTTTCTATTGTTTACAGTGGCGGCAACCTTAACCGACAGCTTTCTTAGAAAGCCACAGTCATGGACCATAAACTGGGCCCATTGTCGATCAAAGTTACCAAATTCCTGGTTATTAAGACGATCCCTCTAACAGAAACGTCACGACACGAAAAAGATCCTGATTTGTATGGAAAGGACCAGATTCGAACTTTTGTATGGAACTCTTCCACAGAATAGATACGTAGGATAGTATTACCTGCTGTCTGAGAAGGTTGATAGCTCATTGGGACAGCCTCCGGTTGCCCTTGACTTGAGCTCTCAGCTTCCTGGTGTCTCACAGATTCCGTCTCATCCGGAGCCACCTCTGAGCGCATTAGGACAGCCATAATCATTACATGAAGAGATTGCCAGAATAACAAAGCTGACTTTAGTCAAATATATCAGACCGATCCAGACAGGTACACGACTGGTGGATCGGGTACAGTGCTGCAGCCTGCAGCTACACGGACCCCGTCACAGAGAGATCGCCCCGTAACTCCCAACACTGTCGTCATAGCGTCTAACAAAAGATGCCCTTATTACCACTGAGAAATGCTGGGGCGGATTGTAATTTGTCATGATACAGGCTATAATGAGAGATCAATTCATTGAATATTCATGCCCGATTCTTTCTTGGCTTGCTTCAGGTTCTTCTAAGTTTCTTATTAACGAGCAGTTCTTGTAATCCATTCGGATAGTTACGATCCGCAAGTGTGAAGGCATATTAAGACGTCTCTTTGAGCTTTCTAAACAAAAACCTCAGAGTTAGACTGCATTGTTAGATGATTTTTTATCGATTACTGGAACCAGAGTCTTGCGAATCTCGAAATGGAAGTTCATCACCTTAATCTTCACAGCTGATGATGTATCGTCGCAAAGGCCAACGCGGCTCGGTTTGACTTCATACTAAGACGAACCAGTCTTAAAATAAATCCCGAATGCGCTTGAAACGTCAATAGTGTCTTACTGTGCTGTGCTGGACCATTGCTGTATTAGAAACTGGCGGGCGCAAGAATTCAGTTTGAATACCAAATAGATTAGTGAATGGAACTTCGCTGAAACTTCCAATTGCCAGCAGTTTAGCTGACAAGAATGTTGTTCATAATGCGATGCCTTTCAATCCGGTTTAATCAATCACTCTTAAAGCTACCGATGTTATCTCTGGATGCCTTCGACGAATATCTCTGCATGTTAACCTTCACATCCATGCATTACATCACCTTCATATCAGATTATGACGCAAACACGGGATGCAGTAATTCGACCTGCAGATCAGTTATTTTTTCAATCAATACTGGAACCCTCACAAAGAAGCACGATTATGACGACTTCATGGTATCATCGCTATTAGGATCTGCATTGAGCTTCGTATGAAAAGCCTCGTTGGCCAAGTTGGTAAGGCGCTCGCTTAGTAAGCGAGAGATCATGTGTTCGAGTCACATACGAGGCATTCTTTTTTTGTTTTCTTTTTTCAAATCCTACAGTACCATAATGAATTCTCCATTGGAAGTTTATACATCTAGGATTCCGTCAGCACCATGCAAACAGAGCCATCATCTGAGCTAGTATTTGAGCATCTAGCACTTCGCATTATCGCTGGCCAGCCTATGCTGCCTAGAGGCTAGAAGCCACGAAACCCATCCTGCCATGATAGTCACTTGTTGATCACCTGCTTGCATCTCAACATTTCATTTGCGGGAGTTAATCACAACGCAATCCACTCCATACTGCACAGTATTGAGCCAAGATTACAAATAAAGTTGAGATTCAAACTTCAGAAACACTTTCATCATATGAGAACGAACCTCGAACTGTCGAAGAATTCCACAACTAGGCCTACCAAACCTGACATCAGAAACACTATTTGATCTCTCGAACAATGTCATCGTTTAATTGATCTTGTTGATTGTCACGATGTGGAGGCGGGAATTTATGCTGCAAAAGCTACGCGCGAGTTTCGAACCTCTTCTGTTTTATCACAAATCGCTCTGTATTGTCTTTCGGTGTATATTTTACATCTTTGGATTCGGTCTTGGGCGGCGGCGACCATTAGCTCGATTATGCTGCGGCGGCAATCGGCTCGATTATGGGATCTTTTAAGCCATGCTGGGCAATGATCTGTGAACAAACATGTTCGACATATCCAATCAAGACAAGCAGCGATACTAACCAAGAATTTATCGCCATGCTCCTTTATAATGTTATTGGTCGCGTAGACATAATCACCTTGAACATCACGATCCAGGAGATTACAGGCCGGAAATATCAATTTAAACAGATTCAACGTGGCTCTTATCTTCATGGGCTGTTGGGCCGTCTCGCTAACATGAAACTTCACACGATAGTAGGTGTCATCAGGGACCTTGTCAAGGAGCAGGCGGTCTATCTTGGCCTGGACCAATGCCACTATAAGAAACATAGCCACGATCACACTCAGCTTCATCGTCGGACCTGAGATCGCCAAGATAATAAGCAATTGGGCGCCAGCTGGTGGTCGTTCACATCTTTAAACAGTAGAAGAGGGTTTGATTAATGTCATAGCTGCCAGTCGTGGTTTCCCATTCAAGTTGGCAGGAACTTTCTACAACGTGTTTATTGCTGGCAGTCACTCATTAACCAGCTGTTTATTCGGGGGATTCCGTTACGATTCTCGAATTGTGGACCAATCAGAGGTTAAATTTATGAACTTGCGATGATAACAAGTTTTATCCCTCTGGAATTGGAAACTGTTGAAGTAGGCAATCATGTATTGGCCGAGCAGGCCTGTATATATGCAAGAAATCCTGGCATTGTTTACAGTATTTGTCAGGATTCATCTCTAGCAGGTGTCGGGTCTCTCAGATTGCGATTTGACATACTTTTAGAAGTTATGGTTCATAGAGTATTGATTCCCGTGACTGTCTACATCTATGTTGGAGTTTTGCTGTGCTTCAAGGATGGGCAGGCGGAACCATATTGACCTCAAATCATGACAGACTTAATACAAAACAATTTCTTCTCTCGGTGAAAAAACAATTTGGATGACAAGATTGAGTCAATAGGTTTGGTATGGGCATAAAATCAGGTCTGATATCCAGTCTGTGTCTGCATAAACATTGAGGTTTGGCAAATCGATGATGTCAGATAAAAGGCATTTAAAGTACCAGCAACGACGAGGCAATTCCTCACCATTGTGGATAGAACCAGATACTCATTGGTTATGAAATTCGAACAATACCTAGCAAGACTACCGAAGCATTGGCAGTTCCATGTGTGAGACGCCGTATCATGAATGACAGCCCTGACTCATAATTTAGAAAATCTCAGAGCTTGGTCCCAGGATATAGATCTTCGGTTTCCAGTACTACAATATCACATACGAACACACGACGACAGATACACAAAACGGAAGGAAGACTTTTTCTGTTTTGACAAATCGAACGATCGAGGAATCGAAGACTTCGCAGGAAACGGCAGGTTCCGAAAAAAAATGCCTCGTATGTGACTCGAACACATGATCTCTCGCTTACTAAGCGAGCGCCTTACCAACTTGGCCAACGAGGCAGCAATATGAAATGAAAATAGGGGCGATGGTTAGGGGGTCTGGTCTTGAATTGGCATGCGTTGAAGAATATATTGTATCTCTTGTGAAAGGATATCCAAAGAAAACTGGTTTCGGCTGAATTAACGCGCATCAACGCTATTGATATCTTAAGATTGATCTAACGAAGTTCAGAGATTTCGGTTGTTAGCAAGTTTCCATCATTGGGGCTTCCGCTTAGAGATGGTAAAAGTAAACCCGCCTCACATCAAACCGACCAAGTTTTCCTCAGAAGTCGTCTACCTGCGTCTGCTAACGACAAGTGGGGTGACGGGGTCGTGGCAGCCCGTTGCTGACGCCGAAGAAGAGCCTGTCGAAGGAGACGAGAGTGTTGCGGTACCCATGCCCAAAACGGGACCTGAGAAAGGTAGGCAATGATGCCACGTGAAGGCCCACCGCTGTCGTACCGGGTGGTGGTGGCATTCTGTGATAATCCAACTGCGACCCTGGCTTTTTTGAGAAAAAAATCAGCAAGTCGCAGCAGTACTCCAAAAACGAAGCCCGTGCCGGGACTCGAACCCGGAGCCTTGAGATTAAAAGTCCCACGCTCTAACCAATTGAGCTACACGGGCTCATGCATGCCTTTGTTCCATCTTTTGCGTCTAAAACAGAAAGCTAACAACATCCTTCATTTACTGCAATCCAACAGGAAATATTTCCTTCCGATATCATTCTAGGAGATAAATTCACTTACCTGTGTTGCAGTCCGAAATCATTCTTCAAACCTGACTCCAATTCAAAAACTCTCTCTCGTACAATAATGAAAACCAGCTAGTTGTGCAATCATTTTCGATTTGAAAGCGTAATTCAATGGGAATTCGTATCATTGCTGTCAAAACAGAACGGCTCAGATTAATCTCAAAAAAAAGTCGTTTTTACAGCAAGGATCGCCGAATGCAACAATAATGATAGCTTTTATAGATAGATTATGGATGCTGGAAGTTCGTAAATGCTGAAATTTGTCTTTCCCCAATAATGCCAACAAAGACCCATTTATGCTAAAGGAACTTGGCAGCCAATCAATACGGTTGCAAATACAAATTAATTCCTGATGTGCATCTATTGATCCAAACTGCTCCTGATTTTGCTGAATATGGATACCACAGTGTCATTATCAAATTTTAGTTCTCATGCTGATAGTTTGAGATCATGACGGGAATCGTTATCTTCTGACAGGGTGCGATCTCAATTCTAAATGTGGTTGTCTCTCACCTGAATAGTTGAACTACAAAGGCGAGTCCTTCCACGGTTATGATCGACTGTAGGAGAAGATTTAGATAGCTGTATTAAATACCATTTTGGCGAAAACATGCTCAGACTGCGTCCTGTAGATACAGTAGCCATTCAGAACGCAGCTGCAACGTAATTATTCGTATTAGGAACCACAAGGCCAGGATCCGTAACGTAATAAATGACGGGGACCACGGTCACCGGAGAGCCAGTATGACCAGTACCAGTCGGCCCAGCAATCGGCATTACGACCCGATCGCCAGACGCCGGAGCCACGATGGCCTCTGTCCTGTGCGCATGCTGGGCGTGGTGATCGGCGGCCACGGCGTGGTGGTGGACCGGAGGCAACTGGCCGCTGTATATTGGTACCGGATTGACGGCAACCAGCCGCTCTTCAGCATGCGGGTAGTAATGATGATGATCAATGGATGGATCGATGACAGTATGGTCATGGTTTGCAGCAGTGCTTGGTAACTGGGAGGTAACGAAATGCTGCTGGACGTAACGTTCTGGGACGATCTCGACGTGTCCGTCTGGGAATACCAACTCGACGGAGTCGTCACCTGCGACCGTTGATCCGTGATGGTGTGGATCTGTTATGGTTCGTTCAGCTGCCGTGAAAGGAACTTTACTGCTTGGACCCGTTGGTCGAAGATCAGGAGGATGGCCGTGATAATCAGCTTCCTTACTGTGATCAGGTACAGGGTCAACAGGTGACGGACCTGTAACACATCGTTACGAATCGATACATTTCTTCTTGGAACAAAAAAACAAGAAACTGCACGGAAGTATTCTTTTAGAAATGCGAAACTGGAAAATAATGGAAGAAAAAATTGAATTTTTGCAGATATAAAACTGCTGAACAACGAATATGTTATTATAGCGAACCTTCGGTGGGCGGTGGTGGCTTGGGCGTCTCTTCTTTGATACCGCGATTCAATCGGCATTGAACAGGCCGCAGTGTGAGACGTGCAAATCCTTGCGAACCAATCCAAAGATTGGGCTCTTTGAGTTCGACGACTTTCGATGGCCCTGTTAGTGTATAATGAATAGGCTTGCCATCCTTCGCCATGGACGTGATGGTCGCCTCGAAACATTCCGCTACTTCTAGCGATCGAAACATGCCATCGTCTTTACGTTTCAGGCGCTGAAACGTAACGTCGGCGCCTTCCATGGTCCCGACTATAGTCACTTTGCCGAACATATCGCGACGAAGTTCGTAATCGACGTGACCAAGAAGGCCGACATCGCGTGAAGCGAACAGCGGTGCTTGCAGCCAGATCGGGTCAGAATCGGCCCAATTGCGTAAGGCGACAGCATTGCATGCGACACCGAGGACGTCGCCGTACTCCGCGCGGCGGCAGCCGTTGCACACAATCTCCGGCTGTCTGAATAGTCGCGGACGATCCCAATGACAGAATTCGACGGTATTGCCCATCACTGAAGCGCACTGCAGAGAGCCAAGGTCACATTCACGTGCCGAGACAACAACGACCACCAAGGCCCAGTACGACAGCAGATGGGCCATGCGGACAACGTTTACATCGAGCATATATAACTTACAATGGCGGTGGAGCGGCCCATTTTCACAGTGAATCACGTCACTTCAAAAGGTGTGACTCATTTTGATCAAAAGTGGAAACCAAAATTTCAAAAAGTGGGTGAAACTGAAAAGGACTTTTTATGCAATTTATTTTTTATGATTCGTTATTTCGAGGAATTTTTTTTACAAAAGTAACAAAAAGTGCGAAGATTCGTGACAGATCGATGGTGGTGTCTGTTCGCAGTGTTGAGTGCACTCCTCATTCATGTTCGAACGCTCTGCAGAAATTGGGAGATTCTGCAGGTCAAATAGGGTTGCTTTCTTTACGAAGTCTTCGCAAATGACATTCAATTCTCGCTGATTTTCATTGAGGCATATAAATGGCATTCTGATAGCTAGGTACTGCTGTTGGCAGTAGATAGGGTCACGATGGTAGAATTGCTCAAAGTTGTCGCAAAATCAGTGATCTAATGGGATTGAATCAAAATGTGATGTAACGTAACATTTGATGCTCTGTTACAGGTTGGTCTCGAACAGCAACCGGAGATGGTCCAGGGCTGAGCTGCTTTCCCCATGCCCGGAGATACCAACCTTCCGTCGTTATATGACAGCAATGATCGCATCTGATAAAGTATCGTGTTTGCAGGCCCCTCAAGGTCGCTTCGATGACTGACTGAAGGAACTTTCGGAATCTTGCCGATGAAATGTAACCGAATTGGTCGAAATTAGAGGTCGCAATTGATCTAGAATTTCTTCTTATAGTATGTTCTTAATATCAACAAAAAGAGGACTGGGTAAGGCTCTTTTGGCAGAAATTTTCAATTTTCGCCAAATGTGCGACATCACGTTCATCAGGTTTCTCGACATATTCATGCCAGAGAACTCGAAATTTCCTCATTATGGAATGTCGATCAGCTCTGAATATTCTTTTTCAAAAAGGCAAATCGACGACAAATAAAGTGGAGTCGAGCCGACTATTGCCGCAATCAAGGCGGGGCTGCATTTTAGCAAACGCCATTATCAGGAATACACCCGTTCTGATGATGATTAAACATTATGAGGTTTTGACCCTCTATCTGGATTTTGAGCGTGTGAACGTCCAGACCATAACGCAAGATCGCAGAGGTACGATTGTCTCGGAACCCGGGTTAAGTAAACCTAGGGCAGGGCCATGCCCTTCTCAGCTCTCGATTATTTTATAGGCGAGAGCAATCGGGCCGAGAAGAGGCGTCAACTGAACCAGCAGGCCACAGAGCTTGTCTCTGCTCATCGACGTAAACAAGCCGAAAAACGAAAAGAGATCGTCCCTCCTCTACCGTCCCTATCGCAAGTCACCCGTTCGGAGCATGTCGCATATGATAGTGGCCCGGCGACGACGGCCACGCCAAGGATCAAATCCGAACGGGTCTTCCACTCCTTGAACGTGTCTGCTTGCGATCCTGTTGTAATCCCCAACAAGGTCATCGACGTTAATCGCATCGACGATGCCATTGTCCAAGCGATTGAAGGTCAGCGGTGCTCATTGCCTACACCTCGAGGTCCAGTACGCCAAGTAACCCGATCTAGTCCGTCTGAACGTTGAACAGAGCTGCTACGAATGCGGCCAAGGAACCCGCGTCCGACACAGATGCCCTGCCCACTGCAGATGTCGACGGCTGAACAGGAGCTAACAACGTCGCGTGATGCTCATAGCATAACGTTCTTGACGGAGCTGGACTCAGAACCCGGCGGAGCAGCACGACCGGGGCCTGGGATCAGCCCAGCTGATATCATGACATTACTGGACCATGAACGTATGGGCGATCTATCAGCCCAATTTGCATTATATCCGGGTTCAGCCTTGAACCTGGTAGAGTTTGTTCGGGTCGTTACCCAATTTCTACCCGGAATCCGACCAGGTCCCTGGAACTCCCTTCCATATATAACCGTCATTCACACTCGCCCGCAGATGATATCGGCATAGTGACCGGCCTGTGCCGTCTGTTTGAGGAGGTCGATATTAATGGCGATGGGACAATGGAATGGGGCGAATTCACAAATTATGTTATTGATGCCGGCATGAGAACCAATGAGGTTGGCAATAGCGGTCGGGATAATCAACTGGATGAATACGAGCGGGTCCCGGTCACGACTCGTAATGGACGCCGTCGGTATGGAGTCGTTGACCGCATGCAGTACTTCGCTGGACTCGATCAGGTCGGGGTTTGGGAGGCGAATCGGCCTGGCCTGCGACTTTTTGATGCCAAGGTGAGGACGCCACTTCCGCTTAGTAATTAGACCAATGGGTTTGGGGTGGACCCTATGACCCCAAACCACTAACCAGACCCTTGCACATGTTTGCTGTTTGCGTGACCTTACATTCTCCTTGGGCTATCATAATAACCATTTGCTTAGTCATTACATGGATCTGGTGTCATCAACAGCGGGACGATCTTGGCGGCCGATGACGTCCCCGATCTGTCCTGGCTTGTCACATCGGAGAACGATGGCCAAATCCGGGTCTGGGATCCGACCCGAGGTTATACATCACCCGTACATTCCGCTCAGCTCCTCCATACACAAGTCGCCCTAGAATGGGACCGGAGGCTCTGGTCAGCTGACGACCGACATTCTCTGAATGTGTTCAATATTGGTGAGCTAACTTATCTGGATGTGTTTGCTGACAACAGCTGATCGATGTCCTTTTAGAAAAGCTCAGTAAACCTATACTAACAGTTGATGCTCACTCTGATTCAATTGTCGATTTATTATCACTGCGGAACCTCAATCTAATGGCCACCGCCTCCCTTGGTAAGAGCATTTTACTTTGATGTTCGCGGTTTCCCGATTGGTTTCTTCTGGTCGCGCTTTTAGCAAATTATTCTTGAGATTTTTAATCGCTTAATTTTCGTCACCCAACTATTCTCATCTGCATTGTTCCTGTTAAACAAAGTTCATTTTCAATGCAATTTTTCCTGAGAAGGGTCATTGATACTGCAGGGCGTTATGACCTAGTTTCCATGTCACGAAATAATTCAATCATCTAAGTGCAGATTCCACGATCACCTTATTCGATATGGTGCAGTTTCGTCAGAGTCATACACTACGAGGACATATCCGAGGTGTCCTGAGCCTGGCCTACCACCGAGACTATCACTGCTTGGGTTAGCTTCTAAATCTCATTGCCATTAGCTGGCCTGTCTTATTCATCTGTTGTCATAGTGTCAGCAGGATACGATCACCGGGCCAAAATCTGGGATCCATACGTTGATAAGAGCATTTGCTCTCTTAATGGTCACTTCAACCCGCTCATCAACGTCAGCGTCGTAGATGGAACGCCGCAAATCATAACCGTCAGATTTCCTTCACGGATTCTCATTGGAACTAACTGAAAGTTTTAGGCTGACGTCACTGGTGCCATCAAAGTCTGGGATATTCGCAATTACGCTTGCGTACAGACATTTAACATCCGAACGAGCGAGGCGGCCGCCGGTGACCCGAATAATCTCGAATCAGTCCTGTCGCTAGCCGTGATTCCGAACAGGAAGCGTATTCTGGTCGGCGGGGCTGGCGGTGTCATCACCTTCGATGGTTGCTGGCCAGTTTTTCACCATCGATGTAAACTTATTTTTCTTATTCAGGTTTAAGCGCTGCGGGGCGTGATCCTTTTGTCGCTGACCTTGAACAAACTGTAATTTCGCTTTATAACGACCACTTCGTTACTATCGTGACTGCTGTCGGAAAATGTCTCAAGGTTCGGGACCATACTGTTGGTGGTGAAATTTTTAACTGTTTTGTCGGCTAGATTTGGGACGCGCTGACTGGGGTGCTGAAATCGACCTATAGAGACGTCACTGAAGGCATTATCACATCTCTGGCTTTTGATAGTAGTCTAAAGAAGGTGCCATCATTGTAATGCTCTTTCGTTCTCTGGATCACATGCAATCAGATTCTCGTTGGAGATGCGCACGGTGCGATTCGGGTTTTGAACGGTCTTAATGGCAGACAACTGAAGGTGGATTGCCACTCAGTTTCTATTTTGGGGTTCTTTTTACATCCGTTTGTCGTTTATCGATTTGATTAATCGATCGCACTTTCGGTCTCCATCTGTTGTTTATTTACTGCAGCTTTGACGCCATAATGATCTGAATTCATGCTGTTTATTATCGGATCTTTTGATCTTTTGGCTCTTCCTAACAATTTTCCTCGTTGGCCTTTTTCTTCAAGTTATTTGGATGATTTGCTGCTATTCGGGTGAAAGTGTTCATCTTGGTCCCTCTTAGGTTTGCGATATCAAGCACGGAAGCAGTGTATCGTCGTTAGAGTACGTTTCGTCAATGAAAGCGATCATTTCTGGCTCGTGGGATTCCCTATCTCGCCTATATGATGATTCCCTCTCGGTAGCCGGTTTTTTTATAAGAGAACACAATGAAGTGTAACACTGGCCATCAGGATACGGATTATATCTATTTGCGACGCGAAATTCGTCATCATAAATCGGATCTGACCTGTGCCTGCACAAGCAGCCGGTTCACATTAACCGCATCGGGATCATGTACAGGGACTTTGGCGCTGTGGGACTATGATACGAACACCGTTGAAGCTGAATTCATTGGTACAGCTTCACTTTATATTGTTGATCCCATGCCATATACATTTTGGAACTACAAGCAGAGCGGTATACTAATTTGCTTACATTAGGCCATAAATCAGAAATCACATCTTTAACATTTCTTGATCCATATCCTGTTCTAGTATCAGCAGATCGTGATGCGAATTTGTGTTTTTGGTTGATTCGCCCGATAATTTCAGCTGCAACGGGTACCCAATGCCGGTGTTTGCTCCGTATAATCAACCAGGTCGATTTCAAAGACCAGCCAGTGCTGGCAATGAAATTCGTTCCCGGACAATCCTTGCTGTACACTGGCGATTGTTCTGGACTGTGTCGCATTTGGAGCTTAGGTACATTGGTGCTCTGTATTAGGCTGTTCGTCTGAACGTCTTGCAGGCGGCGTTTTGCAGCGACTGCGAATTACGCCATTCGAACGGGACCCAGGTATGGGCCGATTAGAGGCTTACGAAGCGTACCGAGCTGCGAACCGCTCTATGATCGCGAAGTTGATGAATCAGACGAATATTAACGATTTGCTATTGCCATCTGATCTGCAGCTAATTCAGTCCTGGAGGGCTCACTCTGATTCCATTCGGCATTTGGGTATTGCAGTTCTTAGCTGCTTATTGTTTTGCCGTTTTCACAAACTTTTCGTAAATTTGTTTCATTTTAAGAAGCGTTCTTTCTTCTGCAGTAGCTGTTTGTTTTCAAACTCAGCTGTCATTTGTGCTGTGGGTTTTTCCGCCAAAGCGGTCTTCTCAAGTTGCAATGTCTAATTATCTCATTACAGATCTTATGGAAAGTGAAGGGTTTGCTATTGGCGTGATGACGACCAGTTACGACCGCATGGTCAAGGTAACTAGTCTCTGATGTCCTAGTCGGCGCTGACTTATCTTGTTCAGGTTTGGTCTCTTCGTGGTCGATTGTTAGGATCATTACATCAAGGACGTGGGCTAAGCCAATCTACAACGTCATCTTTGTCGCTACAGCCTTGGCTTTTTCAGCCCGACCTCCGACCCCGACAGCATCGTGCACATCAGCAGGCTCTCGATCTATTGAGAAATATAGCTGCATCACATAAAAATAACACATCGTAATACTCATTTCTTCCTTATAGTTTTTGCTTTGCTTCAGTTTCAATGTAAACGATGCTTGGATTTGCGGTCCCAGCTGTCGTTAGAAGCACTTGATGGCTGTCAACGCTTTTCAAAAGCGTGCTATATCTGCAGGAACAGCCATTTCATGGGAATCGCATCTCAAATCCCACCACGAATGCAACCATTTACGATAGCGACTCTGGCTCAAGCATACTATTTCACTTGACTGCGGTTCTGTTCACTCCTGAATCTCCCAAACATGCTATGGTTTTTGATAGAGCTGTAATCTATTTCCTCATTTCTGCATCGCAATTCACTTTGACATTATATCTCCTTCTGGAAGTGTTTATCGGGTTTGGGAATGATTAGATGTGAAAAATGTTTTGCATCTGGTTTTACATAAGCCTGTGATGTCATACCTATGTATGGTGATAACGTTCAAGTATGTCTGCGATTTTAAGAGACTGCGGCTAATTTTCGGTATTTTGTTTGTTTTTTCACGAATTATCCCGTCACAACTCACATTCCCAACGAATCTATTCGCGTTGGTTGAGCTTCTAAGCGGCTCTCGCTCAGGATGTCATCCTCAACAGACGACCAGTATGAACCTATCGCGCCATGGCAAGCGATTCATAGACGTTTTATGGATCGTTATGGGCAGAGAGATTCTCTGCCAGCCTTGTTTCAAGGGTCGCTCCAAGAGGCACTTCAGCATGCCTCCGAGACGTCGAAACTCTTGATTATCTATCTGCATTGCCAATACCATCAGGATACGGATAGGTTCGTAGAGAATACTATGACGGCGCCCGAAATTATTCGTTGTCTCGACTCGGATTTTATATTCTTTATGGATTATTTTACTGAAGTTGGTAAGTCGGCTTTATCTTTGATTAATTGATTTCTGGAAGCACCTGTTTACTTTGTCTAATTTTGTCTTCTGTAGAGGCGTATGTATTAACCGGGCAGCTTGAGGTGGAAGCATTCCCTTTCTTAGCAGTTGTTCAACCCCGTCCTGAACATATTGACAACATGATTGTTTATGCGAAGATGAACGGCTATATCGATGGTGTTCAGCTACTGACCAGGCTGCATACTGTCCATAACGATTTTAATTACTCCTTCATCACAAGACGATCCGAGGAAGCTCAACGAGCGTATGATTGTGTGCGCTGATTTTCTCTTGCCTTCGGTTTCAGCTCGTTTAAGTCTTGGAATTATTTTGGCACTCTTTTCAAACTTTGTAAAGATCTATTTTGTCTCTTTTGGTATTCGAGTTTTGAAGCCAGTGTTTAGGCAATCTCGATCCCTGAGGGATGAGCAGGACAGAGAGTATAATGAGGCCCTCGAAAGAGACCGACGAAGATTGGAGGAGTTACAGAAAGAACGCGAGCTGGAGCACGATCGGATGCGCTTAGAACTGGAGCGCCAAGAAGCGCAGCTTCAGATGGAGAAAGAGAGGGATCGAAAATTGGAAGAAGAAAGGGTATTTACGGAGTGAGTTTTCTTTGCTGAATTTTCACGAGTCTTTGCAGCAACATCGCCGACTTCTGCTATTGAATTTGCCTCCTGAGCCAGCCACTTCTGTTCCGGTAAACAGATAGATGTATTTATGGATTCGTTACTCATTATGATGATGAAGAACGCGATTAGCATTCAGGTTCGACTTACGAACGGGACCAAACTTCAGCGAAGATTCCAGGGCGAGGACGCTGTAGAGGTTGGAATAGTTTATTCCCGATTGGGCGATTGCTAATTTATGTATATCCTAGGACATCTATAATTACGTCTTGGGAAGTGATGACAGCTTGGTTGCCGGCAGCTTCGACCTGGTCTCAAATTATCCTCGTATTGTGTACAAGCAGTCATCGCACAGCCTGATTCAAGCCAACATTCCGTCTCAGTGTGTTTTATTCATTCAAGATCGGACTCATGCTTGAGCTTGCTATGCTGACACACTTTGGCGATTCGCTGCATGTTAATAATCACTGTCATCAATCATAATAGCAGTAATTGTCGCAACGGTTGCGGTTTTATTATGTAATGCTAAATGCTACCAACTGATTTCTTTCTTCTCATCTTCAAGCCACTTTTATTTTCCTGTAATCGCGATATCTTGAGAAGGGCATGTTGCTGGGACAGCGCGCGTGAGACTTCCATACATACGGCAGAGATTGGATTCATCAAGCGCATATTCAACTCGAACGCGTTTTGAAATCCGTGTTTATTATTGATATTGTGTTCAGTGGAATCAAAGGAGTTCTTTCACACCGATTGGTTGGAAAACCACCTGCAATGACCAGTTTAGTGGTTAAAGCTGGCGATAATCCTGGCTGCCGTCGCGAGACATTGTTCGCAAGATTACAGCTCGTATGCAAAACAGCGTTTGCTACCTTTTCTTGACTCCATTCTTTGGACAA
This sequence comes from Polymyxa betae, assembly GCA_003693705.1. Classification (NCBI taxonomy): domain Eukaryota; phylum Endomyxa; class Phytomyxea; order Plasmodiophorida; family Plasmodiophoridae; genus Polymyxa; species Polymyxa betae. The sequence continues at coordinate 85,689 of RBZT01000727.1, forward strand.
ATGTCTTTTAACAAACAGGAATCACACTGATGAGGATTTAGAATGCAGATGCATACGAAAGGCATTGATATTACGAGAGGGAGTTTAGCTCTGCAAATCTGCTGACCGAATCCAACCACCACCAAATTCAAATCGTGCCATATATCCCGGGGCACGATTTCCTCCAGTTCCATTGCCGTCTTTTCGGGCGTAGTCGCTTTAGGCGTCGTCCAGCCTAGCCGCCTAAAGCATTGTACATTTCCGATAAGATACAATAGCGATTTGATGAAGAATTTTACCTGGAAACGCGATGCACGTGGGTGTCAACAGAAATGCCACAAACGTTGCCCCATCCGATTCTCAATGCGATTTTCGCCATTTTCTGACCACAACCCGGTAATGACTGAAATATACAGCTCAACAAAAGTATCAGCAGACAATAAGATATCATACGCAAACAGCAGCGAGATCATTAGGAACATCGGAATCGTACTTTTCAGATAAGATTTTGGTCGTGTCTTTGATATATTTGGCTTTCCGGTTGTAGAAACCGACGTCTCTTATTAAATCTGCATAAAAAGCAAATGAATAATGAGTCTCAAGAACGAAAGTTAAAGCTGAAATACCCCTCAGAATATCTTCGCTCATGGCGTTGATGGATTCGACGGTTAAACCGCCATCAATTCGTTGAAGATTTTTCATGGTTCGAGCTGTGATTGGGTCCCGAGTCTGGCTACTCAGCATCACCTAAACGGCGATTAAGATAAATTCCAGGAGACGCATTTGTTCATACTGATATCAGAGCTTGATATCGCATCGTCTTCGGATCCGGATGGAGCTGAGAGAGAGCTTCGGCCCCATAATAATCGACATCAGCATCACGATTCTCTCTCATTTTAACGATCATCTCCCATTGTTGCTGGCATCGTTTCGACCAAGTTCGAGACGGCCTCTCTATTTTGGGCTTTTTCGCAGACGGAGGGGCCACGACCGATTCGATATCGGTGATCGGCTCAGCTTTGACAGTTGATATAAATGACGTTGATGATAGAGATCTTGCCGACCGCCTTAGCGTCATCATCAATAGAAGCCGCCCAGCTAACAGTTTGTCAAATTCCAAACCCGAGAAATTTATGCGTTAGTGCGCATATTTTATTTCTGCGTCAATTATTTTTATTTTGCGAGAGTTTCGATCTTTTATCGTTCTGTTAAAATACTTGTTTCGAAAGGCAGCTGCTATCCGGGGAATCCGATACCGAACGGCTTGTCTCGTTGGCATCTATCACAGATCAATCTGACTTGCCCTTTCGGTTATGGTACCTTCGGGCGCTCTGTCGAAAATAAAGGTGATGTCGGAGAGTGCCGTATGCATTCTGCTCGCTTTTCAATGCAGTGTACCATTGATTGCAGATTTGTATGGTAATTGCCACATCTTCGAATCCAGTATTGAAAAACTCGCGATGCCTTAACTAGAGCTGAAAGGACACACAAGTGTCGCTAGTTATGGTGAAAGCCCTGACCAATCCGATTAAATGCAGCGATTCAGGAAATCCCGCCATTATCGTCAAGCAGCTTTTCAGTCGAGCAGGGAAAGTCATTCTTAAGAGCTGTTGCACAAGGCGAAAGTGTATTGAAACAAAATCTCGTAATTGATCATTCACAGAACGAAAGGGGATAGCTCGTCGATTTGATTTCCTTGAACGACTCCAGAAGTCGATCTCTTAAACTTTCGGCGTCGTCCAGCCATTGTTGAGGTATTAACCGTAAAAAATTCATCGAAGAAAGAGATCGAAAAATCTCCCTCTGTGCACAATACTGATCCAGATACTGGACGAAAGCGGTCAAACGTTTCTCGAAGACATCGTAGGCGTTCTGCAAACTCTCCAAATTTGAACATTTCCACATTGCTGGCGGTGTCTGATCGACGAACTCTGGATAGTTGCGAATCGAAACAATCATTTCGTCCCAGAGGTTCCGCAGACGTTCATCAGTCGATATAGGACCTGGACGCAGGATAGGCTTATTTGATTGAAGGCCGAGGCTCATAAAGGCCCCATTAAACCCGCCATTGTTGGGATACTTCAGATCTCTATCCAGTTCACGCATACAGCCTGTCCCCGAGATCATGAGAACATTTCCACTGCTCGGCAGATCATAACGGTTGGCAATTTGATTCCGCAGCACCATTAGCTGCGATTGATTATAACGGTCCTGAATCAAATCACATTTGCTGACGATAACGAAGAAATTGCAGGAAGGCATCGCATACGCCCCCTGTAATATCTGGATATTCTTCTGAACGGATTCTGGCATTAGATCATCGGAGGTCGGATCCAGCATAAAGTAAACACGACGTAATGGAGCCCAGGCGCCGCAATTGCTCGCCAAACGGACGGCCTCATCAATGCCATACAAGCATTCTCGGCGGCCCTGATCAGTCGGGCTCCCGAATCCTGGTGTGTCGATCACATTGATGATGCATCTCTCGACCACAGCCTCGTAGAGGGTAGTCTGGGTCGTAGGGCCATCGGGGGCTAACTCTTCCGCCAGGCGTGCAGCCAGATGTGATTTACCGGCTCCTTTCACACCATGCAGAATGATAGTGAAGCTGCCACCCATTGTAGATTCGGCGCCGGCGGCATGTCCTCGACCGAAGACGGCGACACCGAGAGCGACCAGGATTAGCAGCTTGAGTGATGCCATTGACGAAGATGAAACTGAATGAGATCAGACGAAGGATCTGCCGTCAGGGCATTTTAGGTTCCATTTTTGGCAGCCTCTATTTTTAGCCCCAGTGGGACTGTGATTGCTCTATGCGTCTATGGCAGGGCCTATGACAATATTAGCGCGACCCTCATATTCTGATCTGACCACACAAAAACGCCGTTCCGTGGCTCATCTCCCGTCTGAGAGCCGTCTTGAGCAAACGCCTTCCCGACGTTGCGCCAAGAAACGTACGGAGAGCTCCCCAGAAGATCCCGGGAATTGCTTTCGTATGCTGCCAGAAACTTTGAGCCGGTCGACGTTTCTGTCGTGCCGTGAATTTCCAGAAACCTTTATCTCAAGTCCGCACTTTAATCTGATGCTCCTAGTGCGAAATTAACCGGGATGTGGACATAAATGTTAGGGGCAATCTTCATAAAAATAATGTCAGATTATATTACGAAAGATTTCCAGCTCTTATCCATTTTGAAAAGGAGACTCGAAAGCGTGTAAGCGAGAAGGCGAATTCTGCAGCCTGAAAGATAGGCAGCGTCCAGAAATAATGATCCGAGATAGTTTGGACTTAACTGTGTTGCGAACTTAAATGAGTGCGGATCTAAGCGAAGGCTTGATGTACTTGTAACGAGTATCCAGGTTTCATCTGAGGAAGAAATTTTCCTCAGCTTTTATTTTAGCGTTTGGAGACAAAACGCGCAGCCAAAGCGCAATTTTCTAGAATCGCCGTAAAGGGCCCTCCGATTATCATTTTATTGCTGCAAACGCCTTTATAAAACTCGACAATTTTTGTATGGGGCTGCGCAGCATCTAAAGATTTTTTCCCAGGCCACAATATCTTCATAGTTCGTCAGATCTCGTTGAGTGCCAACAGAATGCCTACAGAATTTCAAGGATACTTTCAGAAAAATATTTCATCGCGGATTTGTAGCAGTTTGACCATTGAGAAAAATCACGTCTTGACTACCGGTAGCACTTTTCTGTTAGACAGTGTCACATATTTGCGCACCGTCACGCTCTTTCTTTTTCAAAGTTTATTACTGTGGCAACTCCCAAAATCGGAGCTGTCATGAATTCCACCTGAGAACTCCACAAAAAAAGGACTGACAATCACTTAAATGGGCCCTGCCCATTCCAGCTGGAAACTGGGTACTAATAGCAATTAGGGTTTAGGGTTTTTGATATTCTGCGAGCATTAAGCCATATTTACGCCATTTTGGGCCAGATTAGGCCATTTTAGGACGTAGAGCGTAGGCCAATTTTAGGCTGTCGACCTAGTAGGGTCGTTGGAAAAAACGAAATTGCAGAATCTCAGTTACCGCAAAACGACGTTTTGGATGTTTAAATACAGTTATCGTGGGATCTAGCTAAACTGTCATATTCGCCGAGAGCAGAAAGTAAAACTGCCTAAATTATCTATCCTCGCTAAATGGCTGGCTTTTTTAGGGGCTTTTTTTGGGGGTTCTGAATGTATGACACATACCGAAAGCAAAATTCATGTTAGCATACGAGCTCTGTTAGACCAATCTCGAGATATCAATAGCGTGGACTCACGCTAATTCAACCGGAAGCATTAGGGGGTATCAAAGTTGGCTTCTCGCAAAAAAATTAAAGCGCCTCAATTTTTTTAAAGCACCTGCCAAGGTGCTTTACAAATCTGCTTTAATGGCTTGCTTTAATTGGTCGTTTAAAGCGTCGGAATGCGCAAGTTTGATACCCCCTATTGCCTTCAGTTTACATACTAAGAAATAGAACCCTTCTTCAAACTCATTCCAGTTCAAAACCCTCTCCCGTCTAACATTTCAAATCAGCGGCATCTTGGCATAATGGCCAGATTATCGTGAATGCCTGTGTCTGGTTCAGAGTTGGACTTTCAAAGATGTGATTCTTATTTTTAATGGATTGAATTCCTGACGTCCAAAAATTCTAAATTTGCATCTCGGCAAGGTGGGCGGAATCTTTGAAGTCCGCATTTTGACTTGAAAACTGCGAGCGCGATCTCTCACCTCTCACATTTAACAAATTACTGCAAGTATTTATTAAAGATTGAAGCTCGTGAATTAATGAATTATGGATTGAGGAATGTTCTATGACCTCGACATTTTCGAACAGCAAAACAGCTCTACCAATACGCCGTGAAATTAGATATGGTCTGTTTCGAGCAATAAACGTCCACATATCGCCAGCATTTCGAGCGATTTTGCAAACTGTCGATAAAGGGACTGAATCCAAAGCTTGTGGCAAAACATCTGTTACCCGCTCGTGGAATTTACTCACAGCTGGATCTTAGGTATCGCTCTCAATACCCCGAATACGGCTCATTCAAATTGAAACTTCGGGTAAAATATCACGCTCCTACCTATTCATGAAAAACGCTTTTAAATTGCCAAAATTGATAATCAGGTAAAAAAGACAGAGCAGCATATCGCTGGTCGGATTGCCGAACCCGGGCGTATCGATCACGACAATGGGACAGTTACCAATGAGAGGATCTGCTGGAGCGTGGTCGTGGTCGTGGATTTGTCAGCGATGTTCCGACCCG